>PVJH01010002.1:60317-75997 GCA_004026705.1 Nesogale talazaci
GGGGGGGGGGGGGGGGGGGGGGGGGCTCCCTGCTGCAGGCTATTGTTCTGCAGCTCCGCAGAATGCATGCAGCTCTGTCCACGGCTCCCACGGCCTTTCCTGGAAGACCAGGTGGCCTCAACTCTAATAGTCTCTGTTGGAGTGGTTTTAAGGGAAGGAGAACCCTCCCCCCCCACCCCCAACATTTTTGGACACCTGGCATGGTAGCATAGCAATAGTTCTTGCTTTTCTTGATTGACATTATGAGTAAAACATTACGCTCTGCTATGTTTTGCCTGGACTGAATTTGCGTTCCTCTTTCTGGCAAATAAACGAGGATATTCACTTTCTGGCCAATTTTCAGAGCATCTTGGACTACTTGGGGGGTACCAGAGTTTACAAAACTGTATCTAAATGGTAGGCCTGGGTAAGCACTGGACTGCTAACCTCAAGGTTGATGGTTCAACGCTACCAGTTGTCTTGTAGGGTCCAGATGAGGCTATCTGCTCTCAGAGGGGTTCATAACCTCAGAAATCCAGTGCAGGGCCTCTGTGAGTCAGAATCCACTAGAGGGCAGTGGGTATGGTTTATGGTTTATGGTTTTGTGTCTAGTCTATAAGCCTGTTGACAAAACACACTTCGCATATACAGCCACATTTACCTCGATCTAAACACTTCCTCCTTAGCCGCTCATGCACACGCACACACGCTGTAACATGTGTGCCACCACCCATGAGCTATTTGCCAAACCACATACCTGTTCAACACATGTGGGCCTCGGAGACTTCCTTTGCCCTCTGTCCCTTTGAAAAGCTCGTTCAGCTTCCAGGCCCTGTTTAGCTGCTATCCTGCCCGTGTCTCCGAGCAAGGTGACATTCCCCGCTGTGGCCAGGTGAAGGAGAAGAGTTGGCAGTGCCGCCGTGGGGTCCCGGTAGTGGCCTCCTTCCTCAGACTGCGCAACCCCAACCCCAAGGACCTCGGAGGGCGTAGCACAAGGGAATCTGCACACCTTGTGTGTGACTTTTTAACACCTATCAGAATAATGTAAAGCCGAGGAAACTGCGTTCACAGACCTTGCCATTATTGAATTTTTTATTTCTGGGAGTGGTGCTGCCCTTTTGTGTCCTTAAGTACTGCCCACTGGATTCTCGAAGGCGGGCAATTTCAAACCTCATTGCCATAGAGGACAGAGTAGACCCTCCCCTGTCCTTTCTGGGATGATGAGAGAGGAGCGAGCGGCCGGCCTTGCTGCTGCGGCCCAATAGGTAACGACATCATCGCAGGCCTCTGTCCTCAGTAATGATGGAGGTAAAGCTTAATCAGGGGTCCTCAAATATTTTAGATGGGGGCAGTGGTCCCGCAGACCATTGGAGGGCTGAATTATAGTTAAAAAAAAAACAACAACACTGAACTGTGGGCCCGGGATGAGTCGGCTGCTAAGCAGGACAGCAGCGGTGGCAAAAACACCTGGCGGGCCGGATAAATGTCCTCGGTGGGCCAGATCTCTCCAGGATTTAATAGCCTTTGCAATGGCTACACGGGACCCTCAGTCAGCAAACCAGCGCTCCCAGTGAAGTGTCCAGAGGCATCCGCCTCCACAAGCCAGCCACCTCCACCAGAGCACTCGCCTCTGAGTGCCTCCTGGGCTGGGACAGTCTATCCGTCGGCCCCATGCCCTGGTGCCTGGGTTTACTGCTGCTCCTCTGATGTGATAGCTGTGTTAGGGGCCAGGGGGTTCATCTGGCATCCTGAGGACTCAAAACCCCATTCCCGGCTTAGCTGGTAAGGAGATTCCTTTTCCCGCGCCTCAGATGGTATTCCATGGCATGCTGGGCACAGTTACTCACAGGTGGATCCTACCCGTGTCTTCCCCACCTTCTTAAATCCAGCCCTATGCAGGAAAAGGCCCTTCGGTGGGAATTAGAAACTTTGCTTAACCAAAAGAGTAAATAGTCACGGCTCCAGCAAGCCATGCAAATGCAGCCTCAAGAGAGCCCGGTCAATCTAAAGTTGTGTTCCTGATACCAGGAAAAGGGGTGGGGCAGAGCGTGAGGTTTATGCAACGGTCAAAGCAAACCATCCTTTCTGAAGGAATATCACTTTTCTTCTCTTTTTCTAGAAAATGATACATTCTAGAATGTGACATATAAAACGCTCCTGGGAAAATAATAAACTCAGTGCCTCCAGTGGGCTGTTTGTTTTTTTTTTAATAGTGTTCAGGAAATTATTTTGTGCTGTTTGGAATGGTCCCTCAGAATCTAAATTTAGCACCCAATCACATGAATGGATAGGTTGTGTGTTGTTTTTTTTCCTGTAACTCATTGAACAGCACATTTAACGTTGTAAATTCAGCAATTCCTTCCACATGGGTAATTTACTGTGAGCCCCTTTCTTTTGGTAGACTTTAAACGTGATAATTTAAAAAATATAGCAGGATGAAAATTCATTTAGTGAAGAAAATATCAACTGTTGAGAGTCTCTTTTCCCATAAACTATTTTTCTTGGTTCTGAGGCATAGGCTTTAGGTAACGGTCTGCAATTTGGATTTTTTTTTTCCTGTTGTACTTCATTATGGGAGACGATAGCAAGAGTTTGAGCTCAAGGTCAGTGGCTGAGGCCCGTGCTGGTCCACACTCTGTAGCACAGATACTCCGCTCATGACTCACTGGTGTGATCAGTCCAACCAAGGACATGTTCCACATGATTTCTCCCTGTTGAACCCCTTGCCTTGAGTCCAGGGGGAAAGAGGAATTCATAGTCTGTTGGTCGAGTTCATCTGCGTTCTTCAGGATTCTAGCACTGAGGACTCCAGTATTGGCTTGACAACCCCCCCTCCTCCACCCCACCCTCCCCCTCCCCCTCTGTTTTTTGAGTGTAGTGAGCGGGCTTGGGCAGGCGGTCAGCAACCCAGCAGGGGAGAAGGGCCCTGATAGCAGCACTGGCCTCCATTCACCAGAATTTCTGCTGGTGACGCAGTTAGGCCATTCCCCAGCTTTACAAGGGAAGGGACAGTGCTCAGATTTGTTAACTAGGACAGCAGTGGCATGTTGCTTTTTCTGTAAGGGAATGAGGCGTTTCATGGGATGTGAACCCAGAGAGAATTTTACCTGCATTTGATATGAAGAACAGCTTCACATGGTAAAACTACCTGTACTCATTTGTTAGGTTAGGGAACCTCATCATTTCTGTCTTGCTTCCAGTCAAAGGAAATGGCTTGGAGAGTTGCCCTTGTAGAGCAGTGGTTCTCAGCCTTCCTAATGCCTCCACCCTTTCATACAGTTTCTCATGTTGTGGTGACAACCCCCCTAACCCCCAATTATTTTCGTTGCTGCTTCCTAATGAAGCTGGTGACTCCTGTGAAAGGGTCTTCGGACCCCCTTCGGGGTCGGGTCCACTGGTTGAGAACCTCTGTTGTGGAGACTTGAAGGGTAGATGCCCACCCTGGTGTTTGGGTATTCCACGGCTGCTGGCTTGCCGGGTGTTTGTGCCCCCCCCCCCCCCCCCGCCCCCAGGAATGGGCCTGTGAGGGCAGCCTGGCCCACTGTCTGTGGCAGACTGAGCGCTTCCATCTATGGCCTTGTGCTTGTTAGGTTGGTCTTCTAAGACATGGACACTTGTGCAATTCTAAGGGTGGAGAGGCCCTGCTGGCTTTTGGTGCTTTGGGGTGCAGGCACCCATTGTGGTTGTTTGTTTGTTTGTCATATCCATTAGGTTTCAGGGGGAGGAGTTGGGGGGAGAGGGGGCACCCCTCCGGCCCGCTGCGCCCGCCAGTGCTTGGAGCCCCGCGGGCCCCAGGCCGGAGTGGCTGCCAGATGGACGGAGCAAGTAGAGAGCGGCCCGCGGAGTGGGCCCGTGAGCACCGGAGTGAGGCACGGGGTTGCCAGGCCCCCCACGCCCGCCGAGAACCCGGGAAAGGGGCCGAAGGCCGAGGCCGCCGCCTCCACGCCCGAGCCCGCGCCCCGGAACGAGGGAACCCAGGCACAGCCCGCCTCCCAGCCGCCCTGGATATTTTTATAATTTATCATCAGCTGACGCCGCGCGGGCAGAATATTCTTGCCGCTCCCTCTGGCTGCTGGAAGTCTGAAATTACATCTTTGTCTTTGAAGTCAGGCGCACTGTTAGTGTTGCCATGGCGACAGGGCGGTAATGGGCTCCACCGACAGGAGATTGGTATTTAGCGTTTAAACGCTGCTGTACACAAGGCCTTGATTTTCAGAGTGGTTTCCGAACTATCCCCTCTTAGTAAATGTTTAAAAATTACATTTCTACATGGCCTTACTAGATTAATAGTCATGGCTTATTTCATTTTAACTGCAAGGATAAAAGCATTATTCCATTAAATGGGTAGCTTTTTTCCCCCCTTCTTGGTTTATGCATTATTAACACAAGCTTTCCTGTTTTGCTTGTAAGATTTTATAGGCTTCTTTTCAAACACGAAGTCGGATTTGCTAGGTGGCGCGCGTCTAGCTTTTGATTTAACCCGTTATTGGCTCGATCGTGGAGGCTTTCAGAGGCCGGGGTAAAGTTCTAAGAACTCAGCTTCAAAGCGTTCAGAGCGAAGTTCTTGTTTGGTTCGTTTGTTTAAAAATGGTTCTGTTTGACAGCAGGAGTGAACCCTGTTTCTTACACCAGTAGCTGCAATTCAAGTTTATTTTAAAATTTGCCTTTTATTTTACATTCTCCAGGAAGCCCCTTCTTGCCGAGCAAAGACCGCGTGACAGCCGTGGGCAATGCCAATGAGGCGTCTCGAAAGGGTTTTCTCGTTCAGCGACACCATTTGGTCCGAGGCCAGTGTGTGACTGGCTCCTCCGCCCCTTTGGTGGTCAGCAGGCCCCGCCCTCCTCGGTCTCCAGAGGGCTTGGGATCATTATGCTGTCCCCCTCCATCGAGTGCTCTATTTCCGGAAGTGGAAATGCCCAGGGATCCCGGCCCCCCCCCCCCCCTTCGTGCTCAGACACAGCGGGTGCCAAGGTCTGGGGTACACTCCTGCCCAGGGGCCCACGCGCCCTGGAAGCCGTCCACGGAGTGGAAAGCACTTGGGTCTTACCCCGACTCCCCCTAGGGCCAGCCACAGCTCGGGCCTCTCAGCCCCACGCGCTTCTCCTCACGTCACCAGTGCACACGCAGGTCCAGGTGTGAGCCCAGAGCCCAGCGTCCTCCCTTGGTCTGGCTGGCCAGGAGCTGCCCTCTGCCCTCGTGTTCCAGCTGCCAGGGCGCGGTCACTGAAACTGAGCTGTGAGATGCCACCTCCAGGTGGGGGGACACCGTGCTCCAGGGGTCTCATTCAGACTGTGCCCGCAGCGGCCCCCTGACCCTAGTCCTCCAGGGTTCCCTGCGCCCGCCCTGACTCTGGTCTTCCTGGAAGCCGGCTACCGTGGGGCTTTGGGGGCCTGGGGGCTGGGGTGGGTGGGCGTGCATTCTGAGGTACCTTTTCCCACGAGCCTCTTGAAGCTTCTTCCTTCTGTGCCCAGAGTCCCGATTCTTCCACCCAGTGTGCGGCGTCAGGCCTCACTCTGTGACAGCCCTGAATTGAATTCTCAGAGCGAGCAGCTCCTAATTTAATAATAAAAATGTAAACAGATCGAGCCGGTGTCCTGCCTGTTGCCTTTCGTCACCTAGCACCCCCGGGGTCTCCCTGGCCACACGCTCCCCAGTGGCCACAGGGCTCTCTGGGGGACCGCCAGCTGCTGCTGGGTCAGGGGCTGGAGCAGCCAGCCCTGCTGCGTGTCCTCTGCTGCATGGGTCATATGTCTGCTGAAAGGAAACATTGTCGCTCCCACGTCTTGTTTACCTGGAAAGAATGCTACAAAGTCTTTGTAGTCATAGAAAACGAGGCCTAATGGACTTTGGAGACATGTTTCTCGCTGAAACCTAAGCGTTGTATGTGAGAGAGAAAAACATCTGCTGTGAAGAGGCCAGGGTCGCACCAGCAGCGGGAGGGTCAGCCCAGAGCACGGGAACGTGGTGCAGGATTGGTGCGTGGGAAGGCTTTGAGCGTGTGTGCGCTCCCACTTGGTGTGCGGTGCGTGCATGCTGCTGGGTTCTTTGGTGGATCCGAGGACCATGAGGAAGTGGGCAGGCCACAGCACCCAAGGTCTCTGCTCACACCTCTGCGGCCTGCGTTTTCTGGGGGCGGGAACCACGGCCTGTCTCTCTCACGAGTCAGCTGCCGTGTATGGAGGATAGGTCAGTGCCAGGCTCCAGGCGTGTGCCTCGTTGCCAGGAACTAGGTTCCGGAGACGTGGAGCCTGTCGCTTGGTCACTGGTGTCCTTTCCACATGTGTACATGAGATGCAGATGTTCCTGTGGTCCTGTGGTCTCGTTGTAAAGGACACCGAGAGGCCTTTCTCCCCAACAGCCCTTAGAGCGTGAGAATGGGGCCTGGGGCCTGGCTTCACATCGTCACTGCCACTTAACAAGGGTGTGACCCTGCCTCCCATCATGAACCTTCTTGTCTCTGGTCTGGAGTCTTGGACAGCAGCTGGCCACCTGTCCTGGCATGCGAGTGTGTGTGTGTGCGCGCTTATTCTTACCTACATTGTTTTAAAGGCGCTTCAAACTGTATGTTCCTTTTCTCCTTACCTGGAACAAAACCTACAAAACAATGGGGGTCACTGCCCCCGTTGTGAGGACCCAGGGTCACCTGTACTGCCGTGGGCTATGAGCTGAATGACTTGGGTCGAGGGGCCAGGTTGAGGGGGGTGGGGGTGGTGGAAGGGAGGGAGACGGAGCCAACGGCTGTGTTTTAAAAGTCCCCTCCCCTTCCCTGCTCCTCTGTGCTTGCTGTGTCTCATGGGTTCCTGAGCAGGATGCACTTTCCTGGCTGTCGCCATCACACTGGCAGCAGTTGGGAGGACGGCAGAGGACAGGGCAGTGCTTCCTGCTGTCACATGCTGGGTTGCTATGGAGCCAAGAGCAACCTGATGGCTCTGAGAACAGCAGTTTCCCCACACCTTTCTCCAGCAGCGTCCTGGTGGGTTTGAGTTCTGTCCCCGGGACCGGTGCTTAGAGAAGGGTGCTGCTGGGACTTAGGGGAGGACTTCTTTTAAAGAGAGCAGAGGGCCGGCCTCTTTCCCGAGGAAAAGCCAGGGGTGTTGCGTACAACACTGCCTCCTCCTCACGTGTTGGTAGTGACATGCTGTTGGGGGGCCACAGGGAGGAGAGGAGGTGCCATCATTCTCCATGGGACCCTTATTGCGCAGGTGTGTGCATCAGGTCAGTCTGTACTCAGAAACATTCTGTGTCTGCAGGAATTCTTAGGAAGTCCCTGGTAAATAGACTTCTCCTCCATTTCCCTGCGCTCTCAGCCCAGGAAAGCCACCTGCTTGGGCCCCTGTAGTACTTTGCTACTGTGTATCCTTGGTGAAGACTAAGTGGGAGAGAGAAGGGGGGTCCTCCCACAGAGACTCCCGGGCTGCCTGGAAGGGGGCTGGTGCTTGCCCAGGACTGATGATGATGTGCCCAGCACACCTGGGCCGAGTCCACCTGGCTGCCCTTCCTGACACCCATCTCGGGGGCTTTGCATTCCACCAGGAGACGGGGTCTGCATGCCCAGAGCATGTGTAAGAGCAGGGCCTGCACCCCTTCCCAGGAGTCTGCGTGTATGTACAGCATTGTCACAAGGCTGGCATCTGTACGCAGCACTCTGTGTCATTGGGTAGTTAGAGTGATATGATCCAGCATTTCCAATTAAGCCGCATCGTGTGGTCTCCATTCATTTCACCAAACACCATGTTTTAACATTCACAGGGCAGTCTGTGCACACGTCTGCTTCTTGATATCCAAGGGCCCATATCTACTGGGTTCTTCTGAAACGCCTTTCTCTCAGAGTACTGCTTATCTTATCACCACCCCCTTAAAGAGAAGGAAAACATTCAGAATGAGTAATAGTAATTCCTCAGTCGTCGCTTGATTCTGTGGCAGACGGTACCCTTCAGCAGGGAGGTAGATGGATGGGTTATTATTGCTGCTTGTTCTTACTCATTCAGTCTATAAACCTAATTCGTGTTATTTATGAAGGGAGAAGGGGAAATTTATGAATTCATTTTGCTGAGCAATTCTTGAGCCTTTGTAGTGTGCTATTATGATGGATACGCTCCTGCCTTGAAGCACGTCAAGTTCCCGAGACTGTGGAGGGCCTTGCAGCTAATACAGTACACTGCCGGTATGTTTACCCTGGTGGAAAGCCAGGACACGTGTTTGCCAGGGTGGAGGCCTCTCTCGCCGTCTGCTAGGTCATCTGTGTGCTGAACAAAACTCCGCGGATCTGGACTGTTGGAAGCCCGCAGCAGCAGGACGAAAAGACCCAGGAGCCCCTGTGGCGTACAGATGACCACAAGCTTGCGTGCTGACAGCAAAGAGGACTTGCAGCACTGGCTGTTGAAAATTGAAGGCGATAGCCGCCAGCGTGGATGGTACCTCAACAACGTGATAAAGAAGGACGTTGCCTGTGATGGTTACAGTTTTGTGTCAGCTTAGCTGGTCCAGGATACCTAGTGGTTTGGCACTCAAGACCTAACTAGCCTCCAGTGTTTTCACTTCTGGAAGGGGCTATGCTGGGAGCAGCCAGCACACTAGGTTTTAGGGTGGGATGCAGGATCCTCACTCGGAGGATAGCCCTGATCCAATCAACCAAAAGGATATTTCCCCAGGGACGTGACCTGCTTCCAATATAAGCGGATGCTGTAGAAAAGCTTGCATGCTTATAGCTGGGTCTGGGTCTTGTACCAGTCTTTTTCTCCGACCTCTGGTTCTTTGGACTTGAGCTAATGGCCTGCTGTCATGTCTGCCAACCATGGGAGTCATCATGGTTGTTTATGACCTGAAGATCTTAGATCCATCAGCTCCTGCAGCGTTGAGTCCACAGGCACTTCCAGCCTGTGCTTGCCTCTACAGCTGTGTGAGCCATTTCTTTGCTGCAAACCTTGCTGCCTCTGAACATAAGTAAGCATCACTGCATTTGCTTCTCCAGTGAACTGTCAACTGATGTTTCACGTCAACTTGATACGTGTAGGGGTGGAGTCTAGCTGGTCAAAAAGGTCATGGCCTGATGATGCCACCCTGTGGGCGTGACCTTCTCAAGAGGACTCTGGAAACGTGCCCTCTTGGTCCCTGGAGGGTGGGCCACATTCTCTCTCTGCTTCACCTTCCTTTGAGGAGTTGGACTCAGAGAGCTGGAGGAGCCAGTGCGGAGATGCCTCCGCCAGCGATTCCTCCCCCAGAGAGGCCTCCCCAGCATTGGGTCCACAGACTTCCACCCACCAGCCTGTGATCTTCCTGCATTCGGCATCATTGCATGTGTTGTGTGAGTTTGAGGAATGATTTGTGGACTCCCATCACACATATGGGCTCATATCAGACTTAGGGACTTGCACTGGGCTAGGTTGTATTTTCAATATACAATTTCTCTGGACTATAAAGCTGTTTTTATACACGCATGAATATCCCTGAATTTGTTTCTCTACCCAACCCAGGCTACTCCACATGAACCCACCCTCAATTCCTGCCATATTTTATTGAATTCACCATCATGAAGCAGCAGTCAAGAAGTCAAATGACATCTTGCATTGGGCATACCTGCTGAAAGAGACGCCTTCCCCAAGTTCAAAGTCCAAGAGCTCTCCTTGAGGAGGGAAGTAGGCTTGACCCCAGCCATGGTGTTTTCCATCACCCCATATGAAAGAATCAGGAAGGCCAAAGACTCGACGCCTTTGAATTTGGGCGTTGGCAGAGAATATTCACAGTAACATGGACAGCCAGAATAACCAACGACTCTGTCTTGGAAAAATTGGAGCCACGCGTGCTCTTTGGAAGCAAGGAGTGGAGCCACACATACTCTTTGGACATGCCGTCGGAGGCACCGTTCCCTAGAGAAGGAAATCACACTTGGCAGAGAAAGGGAGTGGGCAGAAAAGAGCGTGGCTCTCCAGGAAGGTCGATCAGCACGGTGGCTGTGACTGTGACAGTGCGCTCAGCCGTAGCAATGATTGTGAAGATGGTAAAAATGATGAGGAAGCAATATTTTCCTTCAGCTGTACCTCATGCCACCATGAGTCAAAACTGGCTCAAAGACTACAACAGGCACAATCTGTTAACGCATCTTATTAAAGGGTATTTATGTGACCACCCGTATCTTCAGTATTCTTCTGAAGCACAGTCTGAATTTCTGGTGTAGGAAAAGTTGTCTGCAGCATTGGGTTTCTTCTTTCATAGCAAGAACACTTGGCTTGTTCTCCCTGCTAATGGCCAGCTCCACCAGACATCTTTCTCATCTACATTTGTGTTGGGTAAAAGCGAGAAAAGGGCCATAAATTCCCATTGGGAAGATCTTCTTCAGTTTGGGTGCTTTGTTCTTAAAACCTCTGGGAAGCATGGCCATGACAGTGTCTCATTTTGAAGACATTTTCAATAAAATTGCAGCCATTTACTTGAATTTTGGTGTGAAGTGCTGAGAGAGGGCAGCGGCTATGGAGTTGAGTGTGAGCATGGCGGCGTATTACACCCTCGGGCCGGGCTATCGCTCACCATGTTGTTAGGGGCTCTCCAGGTGGTCGTGATGCCAGCAACCTGGCACACAACAGAGCGACACACTGCCCCACCCTGTGCCAAACCCACAGTCGCTCCTGGGCGGCAGCTCGTTGTCGTGGCCTCAGTGCCAACCCTTCTCCTCGAGAGGGGGACCTTCCTCCCTCTTCTTTGCTGTCCCTGCACGTGACCAGGCATGATGTCCTTCTCCAGGGATTGTTCTCTCCGGACGGCATGTCCAAAACACACGAGATGTGGTCTTGCCTCCTTGTCCGGAAGGAGCACTCTGGACGTCCTTCTTCCAAGACAGATCACCAGTAAACACCAGATAAAAGTCAGCCAGATGCTTAGATTCCCCTGGGGATGGTTCGTCTTTCCCCGAGGTAGGTTGGGTGGGACCTGCAGGAACCCAGCCGAGTTGGGGAGGGGGGTCTCGAGCTTGGTTGAGGGTATGGTGGGAAAGGGTCTTTGTCTGGAGGGAGAGCCTGAGAGGGGCTGGGCCAGGGTCTGGTGAGGAGGAGGAAGGTGGGTTCTTTCTGCTTTGCTGAGTTTAAAGAGGTGGTGGCACTATGGTTCCAGAAGAAAAAAATGCCATTTTCTCAGCCTGAGCAGGAAGCATTATTTAGTCACACCATTTTTTGTCTGGGTCGGGCTGCAATGATTTCCTTGCCTTCTCCGGCTAGAGCCCCTCTCTGGTCTTTTCTGGTGCCCCGTGGCTGCCAGTGTGCCCTGGTTCATTTTCCTTGAGACACGTCTTTGAGGATTGGGGCCGTCTCACGTGGAACCCAGCCTGGCAGCCACGCTGTTTTGTCAAGCAGCCTGCAGTTGCCTCAGACTCAGTGACCGTGGCGGGCCTCCTGCCGACACGTGTGCTGTGGCTTCGGTGGCACTGATGTCTCTGATACACTCAGAGCCCCCGCACCCAAGCTTGCATCGGATGAATTTGCTGTCAACGCTATCACCTCATTTTCCATCTTCGATCAACTCGTAAGAACTACTGCACGGAGACCTGCTTTCTAGAGAGGGCGACGAGCCCGGGTCTTATGAGCAGATGTCTTCACCCAGCATGGACCCGGGTCTGCCTCCAAGCCACAGTGCCGTCTCTGCTAAACAAACAAACCAACCCAAGGCCATCGAGTTCATTCCCACTGGTGGAGACCCTATAAGACAGAGAGGAGAGTTGCCCCTATTGCTTTCTGAGACTGTAGCTCTTGACAGGAGTTAAGCCTCGTCTTAGGCCTATGGAGTGGCCCGGTGGTTTTGAACCTCTGACCTTTTGATCAGTAGCACAGCATGGAGCCCACTGTACAACCAGGGCTCTTCCTGTTCAGGCAATTAGAGCAGCCTTCTCATGCCAGTGTTGGGTCCTTTACCTCTCTCTGAGCTGCCACTGCTCCCTGGGGCTCTCTGAGTGGCGCCTGGCTGCTTCTCCCTGCGCTCCCTCTTGGTGGTCTCCTGGAGTCAGCATGTGGCAGGAGCGTCGGCAGGCTCAGTGGGGAGGCTGTACCTCGGTCTTGGCCTAGTGTGATGTGCACCTGGCTCGGGAGGAGCCTGTGCTCATGGCCGCTTGGAACAGACCTCAGTGTCCCCGACCGGGTGCCGTGTTCACCGCGGAGCAGCTTATGACAGTGCTTCTGTGTCTTCTCACACAGAGAGGCGGCAGCGGGGAGAGCAGCCCCTACTTGTGGACTGCTCTGTGCACACCGTCCACTATTCCCTTCTGTGATGTTCTCGGGGTGATGCCGGGGGCTACTCCCTGGACAGTGAACCAAAAGGTTGCCTGCCACTCATACCCCCGGGAGCACCACAAAAGTTAGAACTGGTGATCTGCATGTGAAAGGTCACAGCCCTGAACTTGAACTCACAGCCACACCAAGCAGTTCTGCAAGGTGGGCCACCAGGAAGCCCGCAGCTCAGGACCGCCAGCAGCCAGGGCAGTTTGTCCCTGGAGCAGAGGGCTTGTGCGGACCGACTGACGGGAGCCGCGTGGGTCCTTTCAGCGTGCTGTACGAAGGGGACGGGGGCCTCAGCAAGCTCGGCGCTCCCTTACTGCCGTAATAGTTACTTTTTGTGCAGCTGTCAAGTTCCGCAAGCAAACCAAGGGCAATGTGCCTGTGTTTTAAGAATGTGGTCTTAGGTTTTTGAGTTTAGAGGGTAGGTTTCAGAACGCCCTGCCAACACTGACTCCAGTAGAAGGCCTGGAGTCCATCGTCACAACCTGTGTGGCTAAGATCTGCTTGTTTGGGGGGGGGGGGCTGTCACCCTTCATTTGAACGACCTGAGAGTGATCTATTGCGTATGAAGCATTTCTGTAAAAAGAAAAGACACAGAACAAAACCAGTATTACCGGTTATTCTAATCACATAGGATATATGAATATATAAGGGGCTACCCCCCCCCCCCCAAAAAAAAAAAAAACCCTGGGAAAGCTCCACCGATTGGAGCTTTCAGACCACACATTTTTTTCACTAGGCAGACATCTAGAAACTTGCTCTGAATTAGTGCACCCAGTGGCATTGCCTGGGAAGGACCTCTCTGGTCACAGTGAAGTTTTGTAAAAGCAGTCTTGCTTGAACCTCATTATTTTTTGGGGGGGAGCATCACTGCTCTCCAGTGGTGGGAGTAGGAGGCCACAGTCCCGCGCACAACCACTATGCCACCGGGGCTTAGCCCGATTTGTGACTGTGAAATTTTGTTTCCTGCCTGAGGGTGGGGGTGGGGTGGGGGTGAGATGCCACAGAAAGTGTTGTGATGTTGAACACAGCTTACAAGGACAGCGCTATGGGGGAAACTCAGGTGCTTGAGTGGTCTACTCATTTCAAAAGAGGTGAAATGCCCATTGATGACAGACCTCTTTCTGCACATCCAGTCAACTTTCCAAAGGGATGAAAATGTCAGCTCATAGTGCATTTGGAGTTTGCTTCACCAGGTCCGACTGTTAATCAAGCATTCTATTTAGCGATTCTAAAAAGATTGCATAACAGTACACAGCAGAAAGGGCCTGATTTGTGGCAGACGGGAGACTGGTTTTGCTACTCTGACAATGCACCTGCTCACGAAGCCATCTCAGTGCGTCAGTTTGGGGCACAAGTCAGCATGCCTCTCTCGCCCCATGCACCTGACTCGCCTGATCTTGATCGTGCGACTTCTTTTTATTTCTGCAAATGTAGAGGGACATGAAAGGACAGTCATCTGAGGACATAGAAGGGGTGAGGAAGAAAATATATGCTGCCAGGCGGTGGTGGGGGGGGGTGGGGAGTGGGGTTAGTGCAAGGATTGTGGCCCCGGTCCTACCTGTGGGCCTTAGGAATCTCCTGACCTTTGCCCCCTGTGACATCTGTGACATGTAAGCCGACGGGATGGAGCCCAGGCACTGAATCAGCCATTTCCATCCCCTGGACCCCTGGCAAGCAGGCATTGAGTCTCATTTTGAGAATTATGAATATTTGTCAGTGGCACTTCAGAGACCACTGGGCCTATCCAGCTACTCGCTGAGCGGATGCTAATAGTCGGGTTTTCCCTCTGAAGCTTAAACTCTGCCTCATTCCCGTCCCTTCTTGCCTGGTGCTGAAGCGCAGCGTCCTGTGTGAGGGAACTGGCAGCCGCTCTTCACAAATGGTGACCCTATAAGGCAGAGCAGAACTGCCCTTTTGGAGACTGCTCGCTGACTGTCTTTCCCGCAAGGAGCTTGTGGTGGTTTCAAGCTGCAGACCCTATGGGTCACAGCCCCATGTGTAGCCTCTGTGCCAGCTGGCGGGGGATTGAGGACAGGATTCTTGGAGAGACTTTTTGGTTTGAATTTGCTAGTTGGCATCATTTTGTGTGTATATCCAGGCCATAGAACATGCGATGTGTGTGTAAAAATGATCCAGTTTGGAATGACTGGCTCACTATAAGAAAGCAGGCAGACTTTATAAATGAAACGGTCTCCTATGATCTCTTTGGTATAGCTGAAGCTCAGCTAAAGCAGACACTCTCTTACTTGAAAAGGCTTCATTTTTTTAATGGATGTTTTAGAAATCCACGAAGGTGGTGTTTCAGGTGGTCTGTAAAGGTTTTATTTCAGGTGTTTGTGGAGATTATCTCTGATTGTTTTTCTTTCCTCCATCTAGGAATTGAAAAAAATACATAAATAATCCAAATAGTCTTCTAAAGAAGGCGCTAAATAAATTGTAATGAGCAGCAGAGGACATACGCGTATGTTCCTTTCAGAGCCGCTTGATGATTCTGTGTTGTGAAAGGTTAGCTTTTCAAAAGCAACACTTAATTACTTTTGAGATGAATATTTCATAGCAGTTATTTTCCCACCGAATACACAGTTAGATGCTTACGTCAGTCCCTCATGTGGTGGGCATTGACGATCAGCAGATTGAAATTCACCCCATTTCTCTTGATTTCTTTCTTTCTGAGATAAAGAGATTGTTCGTCATGAGAAATAAAGTTTTCTCCCTCTGGGTTCAAAGCCATAGCAGAACTCGAGGGTGTTTTTCCGCCATTCCTTAGTGGAGTCTCCTTCCCCGGTGGGCGCACAGTTTATTCACACAAGGTGAGGCCTGCTGGAGGTAAGATGTCTTCCGTAACTGGTCATCAGATGAGGGTCTCTCCAGCCACCAGCCATCCTGTGTCGCTCTGCTCCCCTCCACGTTGTGTCCATAGCATGGGAACCCTCAGAGTGCTGCAGTGTTGATTCTCCCGGGGCTGGAGTGCGCCTGTAACCGCCGTTAATGGAATTGGCTAAATGTATGCTCTGTTACCCAAATGCATATTAGAAGTTTTAGCAAGCTTTGAGGAAACATAGAAAGTTTAGAATACAAACCGATTTTCAATTTAAGGAAAATCATTGCACTACGAATCTCGCAATATGAATACTGTAATGTGAATATTAAGAGGCCCTGGAATAAGTGCTTAGCTGCCACCTTGAAAGACAGGCACTTCTGAGCCACGCAGAAGTCTCCCAGGCAAGGCCTGGCGATCTGCTTGTGCTCCGCCCCGACCTTGGGCACCTTGTGAAGTGCCATTTACTGTCACCAGGAGACAGCCCCGACTCAGCACGAACTCAGTGGCAAACTAGCAGAAGCAAGTAACCCCCCTGCCCAACTGAGACTGTGAATCTTTATGGGAGGAGAAACCACATCCTTCTCCCTGGGAACGGCTGCTAGGTTCAAACCATTGACTCT
>PVJH01010003.1:0-65078 GCA_004026705.1 Nesogale talazaci
ATTAAAATCCAAAACTTTGACCTAATGAGGTGAGTGAGGCATAGGCTGGAGGGTGAGCTAAAGCCCATTTGGGGGAGGGCTTGGGGAAAGAGTCCTGGAAGCTGCCGGACAACCACCTCTCCCCCCACCCCCAGGAGATGATCCTTCTGTCATCTGCTCTCTGGCATCTCATCTAATCAGACAGCAGAGCAGGCTCAGCCAGAGAGCTCAGAAGACCAGCAACTCCCTGCTTCCCGAAATCATGGGACATTGCTTTAAAATCAACAGCGTTCGAAGGGCTACCACTGCAGCAGGTTTTCCTTGGCCTTTTGAGTCAATGAGACTGCAGAGATAAAAGGTCCAGCTGCCATTACATCTTGGCCCCAAATTAGTTTCAGAGCCTCTTCTTAAGAACCATACAGCAGCATCGGGATGCGTTCCAAGCAGATGGCTACACTATTAACCAACTCCATGTTGATAACAAAATCCAGCACTCGGGAGGGCTGCTGTAGGACAACAGGTTCTGCTCATTACACCACAACTATAAGACAACATTCCAAATCTGTGTGGTGCTCACAGTTTGTGCCCATTTTCTAGATGGTCAGAGGCCATTAGAGAAAGGGCACCTGGACTGTCAAAAGATATAGAGTCTGAGGCTGAGCCCTGGTGGTGTAGTGGTTGTGCGCGGACCTGCGGCCCACTGGGATGGAGGTTCGATTCCAGCTCCACAGAGCAAAGGTTGGGCCTCCTACTCCCACTACCTGAGGGCAGTGATGCCTGCCCCCCCCCCAAAAAAAAAGATATAGTGTCTGGGGTCTTAAAGACTTAAAGGTAAGTAAGTGGCCTTCTAGTTGAGAAGTAACAAGGCCCACATGGAAGAAACACACACGCCTGTGTGATCACGAGATGTCGATAGGATCATGCATCCGATATCAAAAACCCAGAACAAAAAAAATCATATCATTGCGAATGAGGGGGAGGGCAGAGTAGAGACTCAAAACCCATCTGTAGGCAACTGAACAACCCTTTACAGAAGGGTCACAGGGAGGAGACAGCCAGTCAGGGTGCAGCGTAGCACCGATGAAACACACAACTTTCCTTTGGTTCTTTAATGCTTCTCCCCTCCCCAATCACGACCCCAGTCCTACCTTTCAAATCTGGCTTGACCAGACCATGTACACAGGTACATATAAGAGCTGGAAACACAGGGAATCCAGGACAGATAAACCGCTTAGGACCAATAATGAGGTTAGTGATACCAAGAGGGGAAGGGGAAGGTGGCAGGAGGTAGGAGAAAATGATCACAATGAACTCTCTAGAACCCCCTCCCAGGGGGATGGACAACAGAAAAGTGGGTGAAGGGAGACATCGGTCAGTGTAAGACATGAAAAAGTATAGCAATTTATAAATTATCAAGGATTCATGAGGAAGGGAGGGTTGGGGAGGGAGGGAAAAATGAGAAGCTGATACCAAGGGCTCAAGTAGAAAGAAAATATTTTGAAAATGATGATGGCAACAAATGTACAAATGGATGGATGTGTAGATTGTGATAAGAGTTGTATGAACCCCCAATAAGATGATTTAAAATAAGTAAATAAATAAAATTACCCCCCCCCAAAACCCTAATTCATCATATTATCTTGTGGTGATTTAGATAATGCAAATTTTGAATTTTAAGCAACAAGCATCAGTTTAAAAGAAACCATGAATGGAATGTTAGAGATAACTAGCATATCTTTTTTACAGAGCAAAGGTATTTGAAAATGTTTCCAACTGTCTAGCATTCATGTCATAATAAATTATCATGAAATAAAAATGCATCCATTGGCCTCTGGGAGGAAAAATGAACAATGAACCTGAGAGGTCAAGCCTGGTAAGCACTTTGGCCTTGGGTCAATCCAGGTGAGCGTCCTGATACAAAACTGAACACTGACATAAATCTGAAACACCTGACATGGAGCTGTGGCCAAGATAACATGGAAAGAAAATGTACACGCACCTTAAGGATGGCCTGAGCAAACACATTAGAAACTACACGAGCTCATAAGAAAGCTACTTGACTATCTGCAGAACGGTGGTCTCCATTAGCAGCAAGAAATATTCCCCTAGACTGCGTGTTTTCTCAATTCTTGACCAGTCGTGTATTTGAAAGTAGTTCTTAGGACTTAGAAAAATCAGAAAGCATGCCATAGGAAATGTTCCATGGTGAGCAGTGGAACCTCCAGTGCTGTCTGGACAGAGAAGCGATACCAGCTCCTCTGGGCACACCCTACTTAGGAGCTTAAAGGGAACTCTGCTCACTGCCAAACACTACACCCTTATTGTCTTCCTTGTCGCATTACTGTCATGAAGGGTTCTTCCCCCCCCACCGGGTCACCTACATGGACCTGCTCATCCTGCCAGGCTCTGTGTCACCTCTCTCATCCAAATCTTCCCTTTCTGTCGCCTGACCTTGCCCTGTTTAAACCCTTCCTGCCGTTCACAGATGCAAGCCCTTCCTTCCTTCCTTCTGCACAGGAAACGATCTTTTCCTCTGTGTGCCAGCACTTGTGTTGGCACTTTGGGTACCGTTGTGGTCCTCTTGTTTCTGCATTAAGAGATTGATGGAGTGAACCATGGTATCATGGGGCGCTGAGATTTCACAGAGGTGAACTATAGATTTATGTTCTTGACTCCTCCCCCCCGCCTTGTACCACTGCAGAGAAGACATGAAAAATGTCCCCTCCCAGCTATTTCTAGGACGAACCCAAACCTAAATGACTAATTGTATCTTTTTAACCCTGCAAGCAAACATCCTACTGCATTCTGCTCCCTTAATTTCCAGAGAAGGGGGGTAAGTAGTTAGCTGGGAATTGTGTCTTTATAACAGTGTGAACAAACATTGGACCTCAGTGAGACTTGTCAGAAGCATTTGCTCCTAAACACATCACTGTGCTAAATCCCTGGGTTCTTAGCATTGCTTGGGGGTTGAGGCTAGTCCCATTTATCAAGGAGAAAATGGATATAACAGAAAGGTTAAGACACGGCCCTTACATAGCTGGTAGCTAGTGACCCAGGTCAAGGAGAAAGTCTAGGCCGACTGACTCCACAGTTGGTGTTCTTAACCTTGATGGAGCCCAGGCATTACTCTCACTTCAAAACATGATTGAGAGTGTGTGTTGAAAAATCTTTATTTGGTCTGAAATTTTAACTGGATCTTTCGAGATTTCAGAGAAGCAATGTCCTCTTATAGCTAGAGGCAGAATTTTCCTCGAATGAAAGGTACCATCAATAGCACCCTCCAATTCCTGCACAAGTGCCTGGAAGCCTGCTCTGTGCCAAGCTTTATACGAAGCCGGGAGCTGCAGCTATCAGCCCCGGTGGAGCTTACACTCCGTGGAGGCAGAGCGACTGGTCCAATAGTCGCACTCCTATAAGCCCACACCTGGATGAGCACTATAAAGGAAGATCCCCGTTTTCCTGAAAGGGCATGAGAGCAGGAGTGGGTGGGAGGCTGAGCTAGATGGGAGGCTGGGCCAAGTTCTAGAAAAACTGTACATGTCTTGACAAAAAAATTCTCATTTAATTTCTTAGTAAGCATAAATGATGGTCATGAACTCAAAATTCCACTCAAAGGTGTTTAACAGTGAGTTCCCACTCTTGAAAGAGTATGGGAGGTGCGGACACACACAAACTGTCACCAACAGAGTTTCCATTATAGCTTCGTCTTTCTTGTTGTTGTTCAATGCCTTTGAGTGGGTTCCAACTCATCTCGACCCTATGTACAACAAGCAGAATGAAACACCGCCCCATTCTGCACCATCCCCACCATGGTGCTTATGTATGTTTGAACCACAATATCCCTTGTTGCACATCTTCTCTGAATCTAGTCTGCACCTCTGGCAACTGCTACAACTTGTTGGATGATCTTCAGCAAAATTTGACTTGCATGGGCTATCAGTAACATTGCTTTATGATTTGTATATTCTGATGAGTCACTTTTCTTTAGAATGGGTACAAACATAGTTCTCTTCCATTCTATATTCCAGTGGGACAAGTAGCTAGCTTCGAAATTTCTTGACATAACTAGTGAGCACTTCCTGGGCTTCACTCACTTGTTGGAGCCTTTCCAAGGGTACCCCATCAATTCCAGGGGCTTTGTTTTTGGCTGATGTGTTCAGTGCAGCTTGAACATCTTCCTTCAGGACCATTTGTTCTTGCTACCTTTTGTAATGGTTGAATGCTGGCTAGTTCTTTTTGGTATAGTTGTCTTTCCTTCTTCCATAGTCTTTCCTTCTTCTTTCGATGCTTCCTGCATCAATCAATACTTTGCTTATGGAATCTTTCAATATTACAATCAACGCTGAATGTTTTCTTGAGTTCTTTTAGCTTCAGATATGCTGAGAGTATGCTTGCCTTTTGGTTTTCTAACTCTAGGTCATTACACGTTTCATATAATATTAGACTTTGTCTCCTTAAGGTGTCCTTTGAAATTGTCTGTTCAGCTCTTTGAATTCCTTACTTCTTCCATTTGCCTTAACTACTCTTCTATTTAAGAGCAAATTTCAGAGTCTTTTCTGAAATCCACCTTGATTCTCTTTCTTTCTTTTTTTCTTCATGAATGATGTTCTTGATGTCATCCCACAGCTGATCAGATCTTCTGTTGTTTGTGTTAAATGTGTCAAATCTGTTCTTGAGATGGTCTCAAAATTCAAGAAGGATACACTCAAGGTTGTATTTTGGTTCTCACATACTTGTTTCAATTTCCTTCAACTTCAATCTTAGCTTGCACATGAGCAATTAAGGGTCTGTTCCAATCAGCGTGTGGCCTGGTTTTAACTACTGATGTTGAGTTTCTCTATAGTCTCTTTCCACAGATGTAGTCTGTTCGGTTTCTGTGAGTTCCATTTGGAGAAGGCCTTTTGTGTGGTTGAAAAAAGGTATCTGCTATGAGCAAGTTGTTGGTCTTGCAAAAATTTTGCATTTCTAAGCTTCATTTCTACCATCAATGACATATTTCTCAAGTATTATTCCTTCCTCATTGTTTCTAACTTTTGCATTCCAATCACCAGTGATCATCAGTACATTAGTGCATCTCAATTGCATATGTGATCAATTTAATACTGAAGACATTGATAGAATTCTTCAATTCCTTCATCAATCGCTTTAAGTTTATTTAGTGCATACATTGGAATAATAGTTGAATTGACTGGATTTCTTTTTACTTGAATAAATATTATCCTATCACAGACAGTATTGTACTTCAAGACAGATCTTGAAATGTCCTTTTGGGTGGTGGACCCAATTCCATTCCTGTCGAATCTGTCCTTCCCAGCATAGTAAATCATATGAGTTTCTGATTCAAAATGGTCAATACCAGTCCATTTCAGCTCATTAATTGAACACTGATCTTTATTCGTTTCATTTCATTTTACCCCCACAATTCTCAATTTTCCTCAACTCATACATATTAGTTTCTTAGGGTTGTCATAGCAAGTGATCACAAAGTGGCTGGCTTAAAATGGAAGAAGTTTATGATCTCACAGTTCTGAAGACTCAACTTCACATTCAAACAGCCCTGGGTACCGTAGGCATTGGGTCAGCAGTTTGGAATCACCAGGTGCTCTGTGGAGAAAGATGAGACTTTCTGCTCTTGTAAAGAGTGAGGGTGCAATTCTACACTGTCGTGTAAGGTTTCCATGGGTTGAAATCGACCTGATGACAGTAGAAGGGAGAGTTGCTGAAAGCCTAACTTACAAGAAGATGTTCTTATTTTAAAAGATTGTCTCATGGAAAGAAAATCTCAGAAAATGTCATTTTGGGTTTCCTACAACAATACATAGACGCAGACACAAAATGAAACAGGGAAACACACAGACACCCTGGTTTCTGAGGCTCAAGGAAAATGACAACAACAAATTCATTGCCATTGAGTCTGTCCCAACTCATAGTGAGATTCACACCCCTAATCTGCGGATCTTCAAGGAAAGTAGTGGAAAATCTCTGAAAGAGAGTGGAGTTCCATTCAAGAGGGTCTATTTAGGATAACTCCAGGGATGGTCATGAATGCAAAGGGGGCCTGTGGGTGCCAAAACTACAAATTCCCACGAGTTGGAATGGACTCCATGACAATGTATTTGATTTGGGGTTTGGCCCAGGGAACACCACTAGTAAACACCTCAGAGTCCATCAAGGATATTTCAACGTAATATTCACGAGTAAAATTCAGACTCTGATCAACTTAAAGTCCAGGCTAGACCAAAGTTTGTTTTGAACACTTTTCTTTGTGATTATCTAATTCCACGGTCTTCATTCTTACTCCGTAAATAGGCTAATAATCAGAAGTAAGTGAGATAATGTGTTTGAAGCACTTTAGAATCACGTAGCCACTTGGTAATGTTCAAGAATGTTAATTGAGGCACAAAAATAAGACTAAGAATAAAGACCTAGGGATAGGTGTGTACTTATCTCAAGATGTAACACGGAAGAGTGATGGCTGGACAGCATGAGGAGTATAATGAATGTCATTCAAGTGTATAGGAAGGCTGTTGAAGTTCAAATATCTGTTGCATATGTATTTGCTCTTGTGAGTGTTCATTGCTGTTATATTAGTTTTGACTCTTCGTAATCCCACGTATACCAAGTAGAAGTGAGTTTCATAGGTTTTTCAAGACTGTGACCATGTGGAAATGAGTGGCCAGGTCTTTCATCAGCGGCACCTCTGGGTAGGTTTGAATGGCCAATTTTTCAGTTTTAAGTTGAGCACTTTAACCTTTTGCACCACCCAATGACTACACACAGAGAGAAGAGAGCCTCAAAAACTCCTTGGGGAAAAGGTCTTAGAATTTTCTCATAGACTTTCTGAAGCCCCCGTGTATATATAACACTATTTGATAGCAAATACATGTAAATTAATTCCTTTATGAGCAAATACATGTCTTAAGCTGTCACGACATTGTACTTCTTTCGTGTCCTCCTTTACTGTGGTCCTTTCTATTTACATTATTCAATTCTACAAACCTTCAGGGGGAAAAGTCACGTGAGATAAAATTTCTTGGTGTGTCTCATGTAAATAGAGTACACAAATCAACATAGAAATTAGTTCTGTTCAGTACTCCCAGAGGAAGAAACACAATGCCAATAGAAAAACTGTGTAGAAATTTCTATCTAGGGAGTTCCAAAGGCTTTATTTTTAATGTGCTATTATGATGATGAAGGCTATTGTTAAATGCTGGGCATTGTGGTCCCTCAAGTGAGTTTCTCCCATTAATCCCTGGAGTGAGGGAATAGAGGGTTCTTCTTTATTGGCTTTGGAGTCCAGACACGTCAGAAAGCTGCCCTGTGGTGGCTTCTGGCAGTTCACTTTGGGGATGTTTTCTCCTCTCCCCAAAGGAAAAAAAAAGCAACAACCTAAAATTAGAACAGCAAGCCTGTGAAGGATTACTGCCTATGTGTACTCTGGATATGAGAAAGCGGTAGTCAGGCCTCTCATCTCTGAAGACAGCAAAACAAGTCCTGGTTTCCCAAGCCGCCAAGCTCTCATTCATGCCTTTCCCTCGGCGGTGGCTAGAATGCTGTCTCTCCAGGCAAAAATAACTACTCACCATACTTATAACATGCATTTAGGCAACATTTTCTATCCACTAATTAGTTAAGTGTATGCAGAAACCTGAAGACCAAGGAGAATTCCCAGCTCTGCTTTGTAGGTGGGAACAAAGGAGTGGGGAGTAGGACCTCAAGCTACAGTCCAATTTGGAGCCGCATGGGCTCCCAGGTCCTGTTTGTGCTCTCCACCCAGCACCCTGCGCTCTGGGCAGTAGTTTTGTTTTCTTCTCTCTCAAAAGAACTAGGATGTGGTGGTTTCCTAAGCGGTTCCTTCTGCTATAATAATGGAAATTGGAGATCCTGAACTCTGGACCATCTCCACAGTAACCAGAGACTGGTTAACAGATGGCCAAGCATCATCGATTTCCAACAATGAATATGTATGTACTTCGTCTTGTGCCTTGTGCTAAACATTGTAGGAAAAACACTTGTCCCCATTTCTTCTCTCCTGGAGCTTATGAACTACCTGGTCAGGCAAAGAGAATACAGGTGATACAATCAGAAGGGAAGTCCAAACAGAGCGAGAGATGTGGACTGAAGTTGCCTGAAGATTGGGTGAAGGAGGAAGGAAATGAAACTGAACCTGCAGAGCAGGGAGACGTTAAGACGCACATACTGATGATAAGTTCAAGAAAGCACGTTTGATCAAAGAGGAAAGTGCGGACTCTGATGGGCTGCTCGGACCTCTCTTACATTCAGAACTTATTGCCCAGCTCCTGAAAGGACTGACTAGACAACCTCCCATTGTTAGTGCTTCAGAAAGTCCTCAATTGCAGATAGCTGGCGCTCCTAACGCGATCCTCCTTCCCAAGGTGGCCCATTACACAAAGATCCAGTCATCTCATCCTCTCTTGGGACAACTCTGAAGAAACACTTTGACTCCAGAGCTTCCCACCAGGTCTGAATTGCAGCACCGCTTCTCTTCCTTCCCTTCCACTTCTAAATAACCCCACCTCATCCGGCCTGCTAACCTAACTCACTGCATTGAGTTGATTTTGATCCAACATCAATAGCATCATATGCAAGCAGGCTTTCTCTGAAGCTAACTTAAGCATGGTCGCAGCAGCACATTGACAAGGAGCTGCCAGAAACTCAAGTCAGATTCAGACAAGGACCTGGCATGAGGGATATCATGACTTACATCAGATGAATCTTGGCTGAAGACAGAACTACGGAAAGGATGCTCACTTGTATTTTACTGACAATGGGAAGGCATTTAACTGTGTGGATCACACACACACAAAAACTATGGATAGCATTGAGAAAAATAAGAATTTCTGAACATTTCATTATGCTCATGGAACTTGTACATGGATCAAGAAACAGTCATTCAAACAGAGCAAGGGAATACTGTTTCAAAATCAGGATGGTGTACTTTAGTGTGTTAAGCTGAATTAGCTAGAGAAATTAATCCAAGGATACTCATGTACATAGAAGAAAGAGCTTCAGGCTGAGCCCCGGTGGCGTAGTGGTTGTGCGCGGGACTGCGGCCCACTGGGTTGAAGGGTCAAATCCAGCAGCAAGACTGGGCCTCCTACTCCCACCACCAGAGGACAGTGATGCTCCCCCCCAAAAAAAAAACAAAAAAGAAAGAAAGAAAGAAAGAGCTTCAGCAGTGATGATCACATGAACCACATCGCCGCATGGGAAGAACTGGAGGAAATTATGCAAAGTGAAGTAAGCCAAGCACAAAAAGACAAGTACAACATGAATCCACTGAGGTAAGCTTAAAATGCAAAAGGGGCATAGGGAAAAAAAACTACCATATATAGACATTCCTGGGATGAAGTCCAAGTACTAGGGCAGGAACCAGACTCCATCCAGGGATACATATGGCAGCCAATTAAAAAGAAGGGTTGAAGGAAGGGGAAAAAATACAAGGTAGCTAAGGAACAGGGCATTTGCCCACCCGAGGAGAGGGAATTGTTTATGTCTCCACAGGAGAGTAAGAAAGGGACCAGACTTCAACCCAATATGTCAAGACGTGAATGCAACATACCGGCTTGAAGCAGGGAACCAATAGAGAGGTCTGGGGGCCTGCCCCCATCCCAACTATGCAGAAGAATTTCATTTCAGAGGACAGCACTGAAGTTACAGCTCAGGGAGAGGGGCATGAATAATCAGAGCACACAGGAGCAAAGGAAGAGAGAAGGAGAGAGAGTGGAACACACCCTGGCCCACCAAGCCCTGAGGACAATATTCCTGCTCAGAGGAGACAACGCACAGAGAAGACCACAGAGCCAGCCCCACCACAAGACTTGATGTCCCCATCGTACTACAGGGGACAATACTGGAGACACAGTGTGGGAATTGTGCCCGATCTGACTCCACCACACTGGGTTGAAAAATTAAGGGCATATAACAAAGCAACAAGGGGAGCAAAACAATTTAGTCCCAGGGAATACCCCAAATAGACTTTGGTCCCAGGTCATAGCATACCATCAGACTAGACTGGAAAACACACCTAAAGGTCAACAAACAGACCTGAAAGTATAGGCTTTTCTTTAGTTGTTGTTTTGTTTTTATTTGCTTTGTTGCTTTGTTTGTTTTGCCTTTTTTTGTGTGCTTATTATTGTCTCTGCATGTCTATCTAGATAAGATTGGTGGCATAAACAATCCAGAAGAGAAAATAGTGGCCCTACAGTTGTGGGGGTAGGGTGGGGGTGCTGGACACAGGAGAGGAGGAGGGGAAGAGAAGGAGAGTGTCAACAAACCCAGGGATAAGGGAACAACAAGTGATCTAAAATAGGTAGTGAGGAGGGTGTAGGATGCCGGGGAGGGGGTGGACACTGAGGGGGTGGGAAGGCGGTGAGCAAGGGTAACATAGCCAAAAGGAATTACTGAAACCCATGACAGTGGGACAAGAGGCAAGTAAAAGGAAATAGAGGAAAGAACTAGGAGACAAAGGATATTTATAGAGGTCTCAATACAAGTATGCACATTGTAAGTATATTTATGTATAACAATAGGGAAATAGATCTAAGTATATATATTTATATGTTAAATATTAAGGTAGCAGATAGACACTGAGCCTCTACTCAAGTACCCCCTCAATGCAATAACACTTTGTTCTTATACTCCGGCCTTCTGTGATGCTCAAATTCCTGACATGATCACTGAAGACAAAGTGGATGGGTAAGTAAAATGGTGAAGAAAGCTGAGGGTGCCCAGCTATCAAAAAATATATCATATGTGGTCCTAAAGTTTTGAAGATAAACAAGCGGCCATCTAACTGAGAAGTGACAGAGCCCACATGGACCAAGCACACCATCCCGTGTAATCATGAGGTGTCAATGGGATCAGGTATCAGGCATCAAAGACCCACAACAAAATCATATAATTGTCAATGAGGGGGGAGTTCAGAGTGGAAGCTCAAAGAACATCTGTAGACAATTGGACATTCTTTACAGAAGGGTCACAAGGAAAAGGTGAGCCAGTCAGGGTGCAATATAGCACTGATGAAACTTACAGCTTTCCTCTAGTTCTTTAATGCTTCTTTCCCACCCCCTATACCCCACTATCATGAGCCCAATTCTACCTTTCAAATCTGGCTAGAACAGAGCATGTACACTGGTACAGATAAGAACTGGAAACACAGGGAATTCAGAACAGATTAAACCCCTCTGGACCAATAATGAGAGTAGCGATACCAGTAGGAGAAGCAGAAGGGGAGGGGGAGAAAGGGGAAACTTATCACAAGGATCTACCTATAACCCCCTCCCTGGGGGACAGAAAACAGAAACGTGGGTGAAGAAATACAGCAGTCAGTGTAAGACATGAAAAAACAATGATAAATGAGCAAGGGTTCATGAAAGAGGGAGGTGGGGGAGGAGGAAAATGAGCCAGTACCAAGGACTCAAGTAGAAAGAAACTTTTGAAAATGATGACAGCAACATATGTACAGATGTGTTTGCTACAATGGATGTGTGTGTGGATTGTGGTAAGAACTGTAAGACCCCCCAGTAAAATGATTTTTTTTTAAGAAAAAGAACTTTATATCAAAGAGTAATTGCACATTAAGAAAACATCTCAGCCCAGTCCAGATCAAGTCCTTAAGTCTAATATTAGCCCCTATGTCTGATACTAGCCCATAAATCATCTTCAGACTTACACAGGAAGATCACAGGCTGGGGGGTGCAAAGTCAGGTAGATCCCATGGTGGTGGATGCATTTCCAGGGATCTGGTACCATCAGCTTGACTTCATGTGGCTTGTCAACAAGAAGGTGAATGTGGCCCACCTCCAGAGAGAAAGAGAGGAAGTTCTAAGAATCCTCATGAGAAGGCCATGTCCACAAGCAGGTACCATCAGGCTGTGACCTGATCGACATGCTAGATTTCACCCTTAATGCTTGTTTTATCAAATTGACACGAAATGCTGTAACTTACCACAATTAGGTTGTATGAGGAGGTACATCCCCCAAAGAAGATTTTTTTCAAAGCTATGCATTAAATTTTTTTAAATAAACAAACAACAACCTATCACCTTCAAAGTACTCTCCATTGCACTTAATATATTTGTCAAATCTGTGGCTCCATTCTTGGAAACATTTTTCAATCTCATCTGTTTGGATGGCTGATAGCACCTCCCTCATTTTTTCCTTTACCTCTTCTACATGTCAAATCGCTGTCCTTTCATGTTCCTCTTCATTCACGTTAGCAAAAGGAAGTTGAATGCACTGAGGTCAGGTGAATAAGGTGCGTGAAACAAGAGAGGCATGTTTGTTTGTTTGTTGTCAAAAACTGGCGCACTGATATGACTGCGTGAGCAGGTGCATTTTCAGGGTGACAAAACCAGTCCCGACTGCCACAAGTCAGACCTTTTTTGTCACACATTCTAACACAATCTTTTCAGAATCTCTAAATAGAAAGCTTATTTAATAGTCTGACCTATGGAATGAATGCTAAATTCACCATACTCCTCACATTTAAAAAATGCATTTAAGCATCATCATAATATTTTATTTCACTTGATGAGCTTTTTTTTGGGGGGGGGAGGTGACAATGGCACCTTCCACTGCTTGATTGATATTTGCTCTCGGGGTCATAAGAATAACACTCTGTCTCGTCACCAGTAATGACCTTGGAAAAATTTCTGGGTCATTTCAGAGCTGTTCTTTCAAAGCACGGCATGTTTCCCCTCAACGTTCTTATTCCTGGTTGGCCAGAACCCAAGACACAAATTTCTCAGTGACCCTTTTCATGCCCAAATCATCTACTAAAATTCACTGAACCGAGCTCCAACATAGTCCAGGTAATTTCCCCATATCTTCAAGGGTCCATCACCGTTGGCCTTTGAGCAAAAGTGCATGAATTTTGTCAACATTTTTGTCCATTCAGGAAGGTGATGGAAATCCAGAATGAGGTTTGTCATCAATCAACATTTCACCTTTCATGAAATGAGAAAACCACTTATACACTTGCACACTTACATTTTTTCCCATAGCACTGTCCTTGTAAGCTGTGTCCAATATCACAACAGTTTCTGTGGCATTTTTCCTGAGCAGGAAATAAAATTTCATAGCCGCATGTTCTCTTAAATTGGCCATTACTGAAAATTGGTTCAAGTGAAACTGCTTTCATGAAAAAATTCACTGTGATCAGAGAGAACCTTCCCCGGTGATGGCAGCGGCTGCATTAACTCGAAGCGAATTACTCAATGCTCACTTAGCAGGATAAAGGTATACTATGAAAGCTGTGCCAGTGGAACTTTCCCCCCACTTTATTATTTTTTTGGCATCACTGCCCTCTGGTGGTCGTGGGAGCTACCCAGCCTTGCTCCTGGAAAGCCGCTGCTGGATTTGAACCGCCAAGCCCCATGGGCCGCAGTCCCGCACTCAACCACTACGCCACAGGGGCTCAGCCCACCCCCCACTTTATTATGGGGATTCCCCATCATTTACTTTTGTTTGCCTTTGTTCTGTATGCAGAACAAATAATCAGAGAAACTGGACTATGTAAAAAAGAACACAGCATCAGGGTTGAGGGAAGGTTTGTTAACATTTTCAGGGGAAGTCTCATAAACAAATTCAGATACGCAGATGGCACAACATGGCTTGCTGAAGTTCAGCATGAAAGCACTTGTTGATGAGGATCAGGGACTGCAACCTTCAGTGTAGACCACAACTTGTAATCGTTAGGCTTTCTGTCAACTTGGCTGGGCCAGAAATCTCAGTGTTTGGGCAGATGAGGCCTCCCCCAAGACATGATCTAGCATAAACAATCAATTCCAAGATGGGATCTGCTGTGAGTCAAACCCAGGTCATAGCTCTGCCTATATTTCTTTCCTAGGAGATGTGGTTCGCTTGATATTTAAGCAGATCCTATGGAAAGTTTCACTTCTTGCTGGTTTGGATCCTGCACTCGGCTTATCAGCTATGGGGGTTATCCGGGGCCTGCAATCTTGCCTGCCAGCCTTAGATTCATACAACTCTGAAGTCACAAATCTGACTCGCTGACTTTACATTCAAGGTGTCTGCCTCACCAACCTGTATTCTTCCTGATTTCTGGTTCATCTTCTTACTTCTTGGTTCATCAGTCCCAGCAGCTACATAAATCAAGAAAAACCTCCAGTTTAACATCTGACCCATTGATTTGAACTGAACTGCATTTACCCATTTCTACAACTGTGGATGTCACTTCCTTGATATAAATCTCTTTTGCTATACACAATTGTCAGGCTTTTCTTCTCTAGAGAACCTAACCTAACGTACAACTCATTGGAAAGAAAACCAAAATCCACACAAGTGGACCAATAGGAAGCACCATGATAAAAGGAAAAAAAAATGGTAACTATCAAGAATTTCATTTTACTTGGATCTACAGTCTGTGCTCATGGAAGCAGTAGTCAAGATATCAAGTGACATATTGCATTGAGCAAATCTACTGCACAAGACCTCTCTAAAGTAGTGAAGAGCAAAGAGATCACTTTGTAGACTAAGGTGCACCTGACCAAAGCCATGGTATTTAAGCCACGTTTATGTGTATGAAAGTGGGACAAAGAATAAGGAAGACCAGGGAAGAATCAGTGCATGTGAATTCTATGTTGGAAAAGAATATTGAAAGTGGCTAGAATAAGATACAAATCTGTCTTGGAAGAAATGCAACCAGAGTGTTCCTCAGAAGCAAGGATGATGAGATGTTGTCTCTTGAGCTTTGGACATGTTATCAGAAGAGGCCAGTCCCTGTAAAGTGGCATAATTCGGGGTAAAATGGAGGCTGTGGAAAATGAGGAAGCCCCTCCATGAGATGATTGGCCACAGTGGCTGCAACAGTGGGTTTAATCATAGGAGCCACTGTGAGTCGCCTGGGGACTGGCGAGCACTTTGTTCTGTTGTACATAGGTCTGACGTGAGTTGGAATTGATTTTGTGGCCCCTAGGACCAACAGTCAGGGCAAGATGAGGCTTTCTCTGCCTGGAAAGACGTGCAGGGTCAGAAACCCCCAGCGGCAGTTCTACTCTGCCCTGGCAGTGGTTTTTGTCTTTCACTGCCAACAGCAAAAGCAGAGAAATAGACTTCTACTAGGGATGCTCTGCAGAAGGTTAAGTGGGGTGTCAGATTTGAGGGGAAACGAACCAGGCCAGAGTGTAAAATGGGTGAGAGCAAGGGAGAGGCTACAGGCAAGGGAACCAGATGGAGCACCTAGAGGTGAGGCATGGCTGAACTGTGGTGATGGCCGGGCATGAACAGCATCCAACAGCCCATCTGAGGGATAAAAGGATAGCGTTGGGTAGCAGATCCTTTCCAGAGGGAGAAAAAGTTTTAGCTAGGTTGTTTTTTAAAGTTATCAGACACCAAAATAATAAGGTGGCTGGGATGAAGGATTACTGTTAAAAAAATCTATTTTTTGACCCGAGTTTTAGTTGACAATAACCTTCCTTCCGAGTGATGCTCTCTTGCAGGCAGGTGATTATTTAAAGTAGAAGAATACATGGACCGAGATGGCAAAAGTTGGTTTGGGAGTTGTGTCAGACTGTACACGATTGTGGTGATTACAGAATCTGCTGTCGATTCGAAACTTAAGAGTAAAGGGGTGGAGTTTATCCTGTCAATTGGGCAAAAATTGATGACCTCATTTGGAGGCACAAAGGAGATAAATAGCTCACTGGAGGTAGGACAGATAGACACTCCCTGTGAGATATTCCTGTGAACAAGATACATGGAGCTACGGTAGAGCTCTGTTGCTGAAGGAGCCACGTGGAGACCCCTGCCAGGGCTGAGAAGTTTCCATTGCCACTGGATCCCCAGGGCTTCCCACCCACTGGCCTGTGATCATCCTGCGTTTGGCATCATTGCATGTGTTACATAAGTCTAAAGAGGAATTTATAGATTCGTATCAGACATATGGGCTAATATCGGACTTACAGATTTGATCTGTACTAAGATGGGAAATTTTCTCAATATACAATTGTTCTTTTATAATAAGCTCTTTCTTATACTCATATGAGTTCTCTATGAATTTGTTTCTCTAGTCGACCCAGGCTAACACAATAATATCCCACCAAATTATTGTAATAATATCTCTCATTCCACATGTTCTTCTATATTGTGACCTTATCACTCCCCCGTCAAGAGGTGGAGTCTAATTCCCAATGCTCCTTACTCCTTCGAATCTGGTTGGATCAATAGAGTACGATGGAAGTGATGCTGTGTATCTTCTGAGAGCAGGTCAGGAAAGGTCAAGCAGCTGTTGCCCAGTTTCCTCGAAGCAAAGTCAGATGCTATGCAAGAAATCTAGCAAACTTGAGATGACTTGCTGGATAGGATGTGTGTAGTAGGCTCTGCTGCCAGCCCCATGAGCCAAACATCTTGGATATCCATCCCTGGCAGGAGCACAGAAGCCCCAGCCAACATAGGTCTTCCACAACATGGGAGACCTCACGTGTGAACTGCCAAGCTGAGCCCTCCCGAGATATGAAATCTGTCATTGGTGTAAGCCAATTAGCATAAGAGTAATTTTTCAGCAACAGAGATCACTAGCACAGAGGAATATAGGACCTGGTCACTGTTTGTCACTGTGTCTTGCACAATGAGTTCCCACCCTCCATTCTGGTTCCCTCACCCACTTGTCACCATCCATCTACTTTCCATCTTTTTAAGGTAGTTCTCACAAACCTGATCAATTCACCTTCCTCCTTGCACAGCTCCAACCAAGCGACCAAACAAAGCAATCGCCTTTGAGTCTGTTCTGACTCATGGTCACCCTGTGTGTGGCTGAACAGAATTGCATTGCATTGGGTTTTCAAGGCTGTGGTCCTTCAAAAGCAGATCTCCAGGCCTTTCTTCCATGGTACCGCTGGATGGCACCCACACCCTTCAGACCCACATCCCTTCCCTTAGGTTTCACTATTTATATTCTGAATCCAAAAAACCAAACCTTCACTGATGCACCGATTCCAACTCAGCAACCCTTTGCAGGGTTTCCGAGACTGTAAATCTTTCTCAGAGCAGGCAGTCTCACCTTTCTCTCAGGGAGTCGCTTGTGGATTTGAACTGACAACCTTGCAGTTAGCAGTCCAAAGCTTAATCCCATAATGCTCCCAGGGCCCTTTGTTTACACCCTAGAGACTCCTAAAATAGCCAGCAGAGGTGCTAATTTCAGTATGCAAAATATGATGCAGGAGCTAAGGATTTTTGTTTGAAAATATCTTCTCTAGGTGTTTTTGCTTCTGGCATGAGTCGACAAGTCCTAGCCCCCAGGACAGAGTCCTTCCCCACCCAGTATTCCAACTCGGCTTCAGTTAAGTGTAAAAATGGCTTTGATGCAAAACCTCTGTATTTTCCATCTTTACCTAGTTTCCCAAGTTTCAGCTTTAATTTCTGTCACTTGTATTGTGAAAGCAATAATTTATTCTCATTTATGACAGGTCCATGTATAAAGTTGAAACTGTAAATTAATATTTTATATAATGATTTAAAATATACACGTGCATAAAATGCATAAATAAAATAACAGTTATAGGGAAAGAATACTTCTTTCAGATAATCATCATTCCCATCACCACCCCCTTTCATGGCCCCAGAAAAATGTGATACTCTGCCTCACCTGGTTGAATGCCGTCACTCAAGCCAGCCAGGGTTTCCTGATCCTCATTTGTGTTGTTCTCTTCACCCAGAGGCTTTTTTTTTTGCTTTGAATATGTTTCCTTGAAGAAGCAGCATGTGTTGGACCCTGTGCTATGCAACTTACCTCCTCCCAGTGAAGAAGCCATTGATTTTTCCTTGAGTGCCACAGCAAAAGCCTGGGCTGCTATTGGAGACTCAGCACCTCACCAGGCAGCCCATTGTCTTTTTCACCAGACTGGGGAGCGTCTTAAATCTGGGACTGTGTCTCGTTCATCTGCGGAACCCAGACACTGGCACGGTGCCCAATGCCCAGTTAGAACTCAATTAATGCTGATGAATGAGTTCATCAATAAATGATGATGGCCCAGTGTCTGGCACATCACAAAGATCAATAAATATTGGTGGAAATGCAATTAAATTGCAAGCACAGGTCACAGAAACAAGGGCAGAGAGAATTCCAAGAAGGTGGAGGCGGGGGCTGTTTCAATTGTCAAAAAGACACAAAACATACAAGCAAAACAGAGCAGTGAGATACTAAACATCCAGGGAAGCAAAGGAAAGAGTGGTTTTTGACAAAAAGGAGATTAATGTTAAATTCTAGCACAAATGCCAATCAACAATGTATGTTAAAAATATAACAAAAGATGATCCTTGGATTTACTTGTCCTCAGAGTAGGATGCTTCCTTAACTCCACTTACTGGATAAGCTCCTTTGTGTGGGTTCCTTAATTCAGTCTTCACCTTCACTAACCAGCTAGTTAAAATGTCCGTCTATTAGCTAACAACATTTAAAAATGCACCATTTCTATTGGATTTTAGGGTTAACCGCACAATGCTCCTTTCTGTGAAAAGATGGGCCCTCTAGCTACAGGGTTAGCACCCCCAGAGACTTTCTCCATTCATTCACGGAACTGTATTTATTATGCTGAGTAAAGTCGCTTTCTCAGTTAACAGTTCAGCTTCTATTTGTACAGGTTGCTCACACTGTAACTCCATTTAAACAAATTTTAAACCCAGGACTTGCCTGGATCCCCAGAGCAGCTTAACTCCTGGAAAATTCCTCCTGGGAACCATTTAATAATTCTTCCTGATATTTGCTACTTCCAGGCATAGCACTTGCATGGGCAGCCAGGGTATCTCCCTTGAGCAGGAGAGATGCCTGGAGTCTGACCTGGAGCATTCTAGTTGATATTCCCTAGTTAACTAAACCTTGCTTTAATACAAAGTTTGCCACTCTTCTCTATGCAAAGATACAGGGGAAGCAAGAACCACCACAGCCACTGCAAAGGGGACTCACAACAACCCTCCAGGAGAGGGGGGAACTGCCCCTTGTGGGTTTCTGAGGCTGTACCACTTTACGGAGCAGAAAGCCCTGTTTTTCTCCCACGGAGTGGCTGGTGGCTTTGAACTTCTTCGCTACTACAAGGGGAGGGTTCCTCAGCTACATGGGAGTGAGGGCCCATTGGAATCCAAAGTAGTCTAGTCCAATTCACAGAGACCTGTGTAGGGCTTCTGGGATTGTAAGTCTTTGCTGGAACAGACAGCCTCGTCTTTCTTTCACGGAGTACCTGATGGGTTTGAAGCGTCAACTTTGCAGCCCACGGCACACCCAGACTCCGTGGAGGGAGGGGACTGGCTTGGATAGTGTAGTATATCCCCCAAACCCAGTTGACCTTTCTTCTTAGGGTCATTTTATGGGCTATAGGGAATATATTGTCACGTATTATATGCGTTCACCCGCTCAGCAAAAGATATTGGGTAGTAATTATGTGGGTGGCCGTGTGTTGGAGCAAAACCAAACCAAAGTCACCGCCACTGAGTCAATTCCAACTCACAGAGACCTTGAGGAGAGGGGAGAGCTGCTCCCGCGGGTGGACTTGACTGTCAGTCTTTACAGGAGTAGAAAGACACGTCTCTCCCCCAGGAAGCGGCTGGTGGCTTCCGGGGATAAGCTTGCATTGAGGAGCCCAACATGTGTCACCACCACGGACAAGATGCGGAGTCGCCAGACCCTGGCTTTGTCCTTGATGAAGGCTGTGGGGAGATAGCCTTTACTGAAACGAAGTCAGTGAATCAAACATTCACAACAAGTGTAAAGTGGAAGGAGGGCTGCACATGGCACGGCCAAATGAGAGCTTTAATCGTGAGTTTCCGTGTGATGAGGGTCTCCTCGCTGAGCAGGGGCCCTGCGGCTGCCTGATCGCTGAAGTACCAGTAGGAATGTGCATGTGGCGACAAGGGGGAGAAGAGCTCTGCTCTAATGAGAGAGCGTACGTTCAGGGAGAGAAATTCAGAGACAGAGTTGGTAGGCTGAGCAAGAGGAGGCTAACGGGGTAAGAAAGGACACAGCAAGTACAGTCTGACGGGCCAGGCTAGGAATTTGTTTTTGCCTGAGTAGCAATGTGAAGCCAGCATTTTTGGAAAAAATGGTTCAAGCTGCTATGTAGATAACTGATTGGCAGTGGAACTGAGTAGATGTAGATGAACCACTTAGAAGACTGCAGAAGGAGCCCAGGCAAGGATCATGGAAACTTGGTCTATGACCATGGGTGTGTTAGTCCAGGTAGACTGGAGAAGCAAACTCATAAACAGGCATATGTGAGTAAGAAAGAGGTTCATATACAAGAGGAAATGAACATTGAGAAAACATCCCAGCCCAGTCCAGATGAAGTCCACAGTCTGATATTAGCCCATATGTCCGACAGCAATCACAAAGTCCTCTTCAGACTCACAAAACACATGCAATGATGCCAAATTCAGAAGATCACAGGTAGAAAGTGGGTAGAAAGTCCTTGAATCCAGGGGCGATGTAAGCATCTCAGCGCTGGCAAGGGTCTCCACACAGCCGCTCCAGCACCCAGGGCTACATCAGGGTAGGTCCATGTGGCTTCTCCTCAGGAATGTCTCACAGGAAGTCAGTGTTGTCAGTCGAGTGTCTCTACAGGAGTGAGAGAGAGAGTGTCTCCTGCCTCCAAAAAGGAGCTACCACATTTCCCAGAATTCTCAGAGGAGAAGGCATGCCCACAGAAATCTCATTGGCTTACTCCAGATTGACAGGCTAGACTCCACCCCTACACACTTAATCCTCAAATTAATGCCAGATTAAGTGACTGACACCATGGGGATGGACCGGGGCATGTGGAGACACTCATAGTGACTCTACATAAGAGAGTCGTACTGCCCCTGTGAGTTTCTGAGGTTATACATATTTATAGCAGCAAAAAGTCGCATTTTTCTCCCATGGAGTGATTGGTGGGTTCAAACTGTCGACCACATGTTAGACAGTCCAATGAATAACCCACGGTGGCACCAGGGAACCTTGTCCTGGTGGCAAAGAAACTAAATATGATTTATTCTCATAGATCAAGTTCCTCTTTTACAAAATCGCTGAACTCATGCTTTGTAATAGCATATAGACACCTGCTTTCCCTAGCAATGCCCATCTGAAAGGTGTGCTTGGGGTTGGAGGGTATGTGTCTGCTCTCACCTCAATTCATTCAAGCAAATAATTGTGTAAAAACATTTGTTTAAGGTTACAGATACTTTCTAGAGCCGCTTCATATTCATCCTGCCTCTCCTTCCTCACACTCTCTCAGAACCTCTATGAAATTCTGTCCGTGGGATCCAAAGATATTTTGGGAGTTCAGCACCAACCAGAGCCAGAAGTTGAAGCAGAAGACCTTGAATTGTAAAATTCTCTGACTTCTACCCCCAGAATCCTGTCAAAGCCTTCAAAAGCATACAAAAAGGACGGTTTCACAACTCAAGAAATGCAATCCATGTCACTGTATTGTACACGTAGAAACTGTTGAACTGGTTGGGGTATGTTCTTTTGTGTGTATTCTCAGCAACAACCAAAAGTAAAACAAATTTTGAAGAGGGAAAAAAGAAGCATGTGAATTTGAGGCTATCATACACAAGAAATATAAGGAGCTATTACTATTACATATAATGTGATATTATGAATAGATTCCTGGGACAGAAAATGGACATTGGGGGAAATATGAGATACTCTGTATGAACTATAGACTTTCATTTGCATGATGTTTATTCAATCATGATTCGTTCATATTCATTGAAGGTGTTCCCCCCTTATCTTTTTGAATTCGTCACACTGTGGTGACTTATATGTTGCTATAATTCTGGAAACTATACCATGAGCATTTCCCATATTAGCATGGTCACTGATGGTCAGCAGGTTTTACCAGAGTTTCTGGACCAAGAAAAACTAGGAAAAATAAAGAGACAGATTACTTCTGAAAAATTAGTCATTAAAAACTTTTCCCATAGCTGTGGAATCTTGCCTGATATGGTGCCTGAAGATGAGCCCTTCCAATTAGAAGGGACACGAAATATGACTGAAGTAGAAATGCCTTCTACAAATAGCATCAACCTTAATGACATGCTGAAACAAAGCTTTCAGGGCTTTCATTTGCAGACTAAAAAGGAGAAGAAACACCTGAGAACATTCATCAATAATATGGATATATAATAAATGAGATATGAATCTAGGAAAATTAGAAGTCATCAAAAATGAAAGAGAATGTATAAAACTTGATATTCTAGACATTAGTGAGCAAAACTTGACTGATCCTAGCCTGTTGGAACTAGACAATGCTATAGTTTGCACCTCTGGGAACAATAAGTTGAAAAGGAATGATATCAGGCTGATCATCAAAAAGAGCATTTCAAGATATAGGATATTGGCTGAGCCTTGGTGGCATAGTGGTTGTGTGCGGGACTGTGGCCCACGGGGGCTGGAAGTTCAAATCCAGCAGCAGCTCTCCAAGAGCAAGACTGGGCCTCCTACTCCTACCACCAGAGGGCAGTAATGCAAAACAAACAAGCAAGATAAAGGACACTCTCCATACCCTTTGAGAGAGTTCAGCTAATATAATTATTATTCAAACTTAAGCCCCAACCACTAAATTCAAAGATGAAGAACTCTGCCAACGACTGCAGGCTGAAATCAAGCAAATATGCAGTCAAGATACACTGATCATTACTGTTGATTGGAATGGAATGCAAATGTTAGAGACAGAGGGGAAGGATTGGTACTTGGAAAATATGATCTTGGGGATAGAAATTATGCTGGAGATCATGTGATCAGCAAACAACTTCCTCATTGCAAATATATTTTCTCAACAGCATAAATGGGTAAATGGGTAATTTGAGAACATGGCAGGGAAGCTACAGCAAACCTGTTCTAGCTTCAGAAAGGAGAATTCAAGTCCATGCCAGCCCAAAGTTGACTGCCATGAGGCAGAGGTTGGATATCCTCCCACCCTCCATCCTCCTTTTACAGTATACGGACATCAGCCATTCCTCACAGAGCACTCTACTTTGCTTCTGGGTTCGAAACACTGGTGCAATGGCCACCCCATACTCACGGACAGCACTCACAATGATGGGGATTCATTAGGAAAGCTAATAGGTTACCACGAGCCAGGACCAGAAAGTATTAAGGGTGCAACCTTCGGTCCAAGGCAGCTCCTTTCCTCACCGAACAACCACGTCTCTTTCTGGTCCTTAGGCTCTCAGCCTCATGGACCATTGACCTCTGCCTCCAGGGGCCAGGAAACCCGCCTGCCACTCTGCCTTACTGCTGCCACCTGGTACCAGTGGCAGGACTCCTCTGCTCTGATGTCTCTGGTCTTGGGATGGCGTCATTTAGACAGGAATCGTGAATGTGCTCCATTGATGCTTCTTCTCTCTTCACCCCTAGGATATCTCTCTGGGAGTCTGTGATGGAATGACAAGACTGACCAATCCCAGAATTCCAGTCCTCTATATCTTTCTGCATGGTCCCCCCAATTATTTGGTGGGAGGCACTGAGAAGTGATTTGAAGAGGTCTAGTTAAGCAATTTCACATTCCATACACGGGTAAATATACACAATATTTCACACAAAGATATATGTAGACCTGGAATACATCTGTAGAGATAAAAGGAGCCCTGGTGGCATAGTGGGTTATAAGTGAGACTGCAAACCTGGACTGTCAGCAGTTTGCACCCACCAATTGCTCCGCTGGAACGACACCAGGAAAAACTCAACATCCACAACCCAGACAAAGCCAAGGACCGAGTGTGGCTCAGACTACTGTAATTGCTCCTAAGTTAGCACAAATTGAAGTCGAAGAAAATTATAGCAACTCCACAATGGAAAAAAACAACGATCCTCACAACTGGGCCATGGATGGCATGATGCTAAGTAAAGAAAAGAATGAAGTTGTCGAGGATTTCATTTTACTCGTATCCCAATTACTCCTCATGGGAGGCAGGCAAGGACGGAAAGGATGTGCTGCCTCGGGCGATTCTACAGCACACGGCTTCCTGAAAGTGTGAAAGAACCAGGGTGTCACTTTGAGCACTAGGGTACACCTGACCAAAGAGCCATGGGATTTTCAGTCGCTTCAAATACAAGCAAAAGTTGGGCACTGAACTAGGAAGGCTGGAAAAGAACTGAATTGTGACGTTGGCAAAAAAAAAAAAAAAAAACCCAAAAAATAAAACATTGAAAGTGCCGTGGACTGCCAGAAGCACAAACTCTTGGAAGAAGTACAGGCAGAATACTCTCTATAAGTGAGGATGGCAAAGCATACTGTGAACATGCTATCAGAAGGTTTGGTGGCTGGAAAAGAACATCATGCTTGGTAAAATCAGTGAGAAGGGGGAAGGCCCCCAGTGAGATACATAAGAGAGTGGCTGCATCAGTGGGCTCTGGCATAGCAACTATTGTGAGGATGTGCAGAGCCAGGCAGTGTTTTGCTGCACTGTGCACAGGGTCGCTATGAGTTGAAACCAAATTGACAGCACCTAACCATAGCGACACGTCAATAATAGGGGAAAGTAGGTGTGGGTTATATAGGCCCTTTCTATATTGTTCTCATTCTGCAAATCTAAAACAGCCCTAAAATAGACTTCCTAGTTGAAACCTCTTTCTGCACATCTAAAACAGTTCCAAAAGAGACCGCTTATTTGAAAGTAGCACCTTTCTGAATCATGCTGGGAAGAGTGGTTTCCTGAGTCCTAGGCAGCTGTAGTTTTCAGGGCCCCTCATCGGCTATTCTGGCCTTACTTGTGGGATCCTCCCAGGGCCTTGTCTACCTTACTCCAGGCTTGTTTCCTAGCAGCTGGGAATTTTAAATGAATAATAAAGAAATAAAACACATTTGTAGAAATCCCATTTTCCACTAGCTGATTTTCTAACTGTGTTAAGGGGCTTCCCCATAGCTGGTATCATCTTAATCGTGTGCTCACACAGATAACTTATGAGAGCTTGACTGCATTTGGTGTAGCAGATTTTTTTTTTTTTTTTTTTTAGGCATCACTGCCCTGGTGGTGGGAGTAGGAGGCCCAACCTTTGCTCCTGGGAGCTGGAATTGAACCTCCATCCCAGTGGGCCGCAGTCCCACGCACAACCACTACGCCACCGGGGCTCAGCCCATTTTTATTTTATTTATTTATTTATTTATTTATTTATTTATTTATTTATTTATTTTTGGTATAGCAGATTTTAAGGGCCTAAAAAACACCAAGGAGGTATCTGCTTCTAGCCCTTTTGTTACATGAAATACAATTGGTAGCAGGGCCACACCTCACAGTCTACAACCTCACCATTTTGACAGGGGGTTACATTTTACATGTGAGAGAGATGATTCCAAACATGTTGTCATCAAGTTGATTCTGACACAAAAGGAGGTTTCTGAGGCTATACATCTTGACTGGAGTGTGGGAAGGCTAGTGGGCTTGAACCACTGACCTTGTGGTTAGGTAGTGGTCAAGGCTTACCTGACACCACCACCAGTATATGGAATAAACTATCAAGAGCCCTTTGCACAAGATACAGCAAATGGCAAGAATATTTTATCTAATATCCCATAAGGAATCACAAATCAAGTTTTCAGGTGTTTTAGATGCTTTGTTCAATAATTGAGAGTCCTGGGATTCCAATATTCAATGCAAAACACTGTTCTTCCCTCTAAACTACCCACCATCAAATGACTTTCTAGAAACTACTGAGGGTAAAACACCTTTCCTAAAATAAACAAATATTCAGCTGAGCCCTGGTGGCCTAGTGGTTGTGTGTGGAACTGCGACCCACAGGGTTGATGGTTCAAATCCAGCAGCAGCTCTCCAGGAGCAAGCCTGGACTTCCTACTCCCACCAGGGCAGTGATGCCACACAGACACACACACAAATAAACAAATATTAGCACAATCATTTTATATATATATAAAATCATTTTATTGGGACTCATAAAACTCTTATCACAATCCATCCATTGTATCAAGCACATTTATACATTTGTTGCCATCATCATTCTCAAAACATTTTCTTTCTACTTGAGTCCTTGGTGTGGTAGTTGCATGATTGTCAATTTAAGGATTAAGAGTGTGGGGTTGGAGTCTAGCCTATCAATCAGATCATAGCCAATGAGGCCGCTGTGTGGGCACAGTCTCCAGAGAATTCTGGGAAATGTGGTATTTCCTCTTTGGAGGCTGGAGACACCTCTCTCTCACTGTGACACTAAGCTGATAGACCCGATGCCCTGGGAACAGGAGGAGCCACTTGGAGACCCCTGCCAGCGCTGAGATATTTACTACACCATTGGACCCAAAGACATTATACCCACTGGTTTGTGATTGTCCTGCATTTGGCATCATTACATGTGTTTCATGAGTCTAAAGAGAACTTTATAGACTGGTATTGGGCATATGGGTCAATATCAGACTTGTGGGCTTGGACTGGATTGGGTTGGAATGCTTTCTTAAGGTACCATTACCTTTTATATAAAACGTTCTCTTACACAAGCATCTATGATTTTGTTTTTCTAGTCTACCCAGACTAACACTCTTGGTATCGTTCAATTTTTCCCCTCCCTCCTCCACCCTCTCTCCCTCACAACACTTGGAGATTAATAAATCATTTTTTCTTGTCTTACACTGTCTCCCAATGTCTCCCTTCACCCACTTTTCTCATGTTCTTCCCCTAAGGAGAGGGTTATATGTAGATCCTTGTGATTGGTTCCCCTTTCTCCCCATTTGTCCCTTATACTCCTGGTATCGCTAATCTCATTATTGATTTTAAGGGGTTTATCTGTCCTGGTTTCCCTGTGTTTTCGGCTCTTATCTGTACCAGTGTACATCCTTTGGTCTAGCCAGATTTGGGAGAATTGGGTTTCTGATCGTGAGGGAGAGGAAGCATTAAAGAACTAGAGGAAAGTTGTATGTTTCATTGGTGCGATACTGCACCCTGTCTGGATCATCTCCTTTCTGAGATCCTTCTTTAAGATGTCCAGTTACTTACAGATGGGCTTTGGGTCGCCACTCCACACTCCCTTTCATTCACAATGATATGAGTTTTTGTTTTGTAATGCCTGATACATGACCCTATTGACACAGGTTGGTGTACTTGTTCCTTGTGGACTTTGTTGCTTCTCAGCTAGATGACCATTTGCTTGTCTTCAAGCCTTTAAGATCCTAGATTCCATATCTTTTGATAGCCGGGTACCATCAGTTTTCTTCACATTTGCTTTCACACCCATTTTGTCTTCAGCCATTATGTGGGGAAGGTGAGCATCATGGAATGCCAGTTTAATAGAACGAAGTGTTCTTGCTATGAGGGAGTACTTGCGTGGAGGTCCAATGTCCATCTGCAACCTTAATACTAAACCTCTAACTGTATGCAAATAGATCTATTTCCCAATTATCATATATAAATATATTTACAAATGCACATGCCTGTATTTATACCTCTCTGTAAATGCCCTTTGCCTCCCAGTTCTTTCCTCTATTTCCTTTTACTCTCCTCTTTCCCACTATCGTGTTGAAGGTCTGTTTGTTAACCTTTAGGAGCGTTTTCTGGTGGAGTCTGATGGGGTGCCACACCCTAGCCCCCAAATCTATTTCTGGTATTACCTGGGGACTTCATTGCTCAGTCATTATATATTTTCATATTACATTCTTGACCAATGAAATTGTCAACATCATTATTTTTTTCCCTGTACCTTTTTTGAAACTGTTTACAACAACAACAAAAGAAAGCAGGGACTGTGCACTGGTTAGATAACCAGCATAATATGAAAAGATCATTTAAAATCAAACTTTTCAGAGATTGGAAAGAACATCTTTGGATATACACAAAGGTTGTGGTGGTAGCAGCAGGTGGGAGGGGATGACAGTTAAAAGAAAATGGAATTTTTCCACCAGTTTTTTGAAACCCTTTTATCATTCTATTAAAATATTTATTCATGCTAGTGGATGACTAAGCTTCAGTTTCTTTATTTGTAAAAGAACGTGGACTCTAAATGCAGTGGTGGTTGGAAGGTAGGCTAAACTGATGTGAGGAAAGCTTTGGTGCAGTGCACGGGATAGACTCCAGTATACTGGCTTCTACTTTTATTATCCATTGGTTAGCGGACTATGTATTATCATTCAGTTTAGATTTTTGTATGCAGTAAGGAGATCATTGGATTGCTGCTGTCATTTCCAATGACTTAGTCCATAGGGGGCTAGAGAAAATGAGTTTTTTGCCCCCATAAGGATTTAATCTCAGGCACCCTTAAGGTCCTGATCAGTCAGACTTGATTCTGTGGCAGTGGGTTTGGTGTTGTTTGGTCCACAGGGGAAAGTGTCCCAGAATCCCACTCAGGACACCTATGCTCTGTCTCATGCATTGCAGATTATATGCTAGAATAGGACAATAACAGAGCATAGAATTACAGGATTTGGTGCTAAGTACACTGTTTAGAGAATCTAGGATCGCAGAATGGTTTTCTGCTCTGTTCACTTTGACTCAGTCTCCTTGAAAATAACACAAAACTACAATTAGTCAGAATCTTAGTTTGAAAATCTGCAATTAAAACAATCAAACTTCTTTAAATTCATGAATACTGACTTAGGCTGGGCGCTCTAGAAGAGCAACACCAGTGAAGCATGTGTGTATGAAGAGGTTTCCAAAAGTTCATGGAAAAATGGAATTAAAAAATAATGTTAGTTTTTCCATGAAATCTTAGAAGCTCCTCATATGTATGTGTCTGCATCTGTGTGTGAGACAGAGTGAACAAGCAAGAGACATAAAGACAGAGGTTGAAGGAAATGGTTTATACAGTTGGTAAGCCCTGGTGGCACTGTGTTAGGCACTGGGTTGCTAACCCCAAGGTCAATGGTTCAAATACACCGACTGCTTTGCATAAGATCAAACGATCTGCTCCTGTAAAGTTCAATAGTCTTAGAAACTCTATACACGGTCTGAGTCAGAATCAATACAATGACAGATTTGATATTTTTGGTTTTTATGAGGGAGAAAAATGCACTTTTCTGCACAACAAATCAACCCACCTGTCAGAGCAGCTCACTCTATAAAATAGGTGAAACAGAAAACTTTATTATTGTGCGTGGGAATTCTTTTTCATTTTTCTAGATAGTCCTTTTTATATTTTCCAGGAAATTAAATAGCTGTTTCCATGATAAACTTCCTATTGCAATCATAATTGCGTACGTGTTTGTGTGTGTTTTGAGGATCTGAAACAAAACAACGGGAAGGAAGAAGATGAAGAGAGCCACTTGGTTGAAATATACTGATCTTTATTAATGGCACAACTTTCTTCCATGTGTATACATTTCATTTTGATCTTTTCTTCTTAAAGCTAGAACTAATTTTAAAGGAGATGCAAAAAGCAGTTCACGTAGACTATTAGAACTGCTCTCGTCAGGCTCAGTTGCCTGTATTCTCTAAAGCAAATGTTTAAACAGTGATAAGACCCCGCTAAACTTTAAGAAAACCACAATGAATCACTAACCTTAACTACTCCATAGACCCAATATGTTATGCTCGCTTCTATCACGCACACGCATGCCACACAGACTCACTTTGGGTGCTGTTACTGATGATGGAATTTAGACTTTTTCTAACCATTAAGCATACCAGTCCTCTTAGCATCAGGCAAAGTATCAGTCCCTTTGTTAAGTCTTCCTACCTCGGGCAACTGTGGGCATTATCTTCCATCATGCTCCTGGGACTTTCACACACCATTAACCTATCAGAGCTTCCTATATTGCGAAACATCTTGGTGCCTGTTCAGGAGGCAGTAGTCTTTATTTCCTGCTTCTTTCTTCTCTCAACCTTCCTGTGATGTTCAGGAAACTATACTAGTTTAGTCATTATCTTTTTTCTATAAGCAGTGAGTCAACTACGCAGTTAATTTTGACTAGAAACATTCTGGCACCTGGTTTATCTGGACTGATTTATTGCGCTGAATAAACCAGTTAAGATAACAGCTAATAGCTTAAAGTGTCTTTCTGCTGGACTATAGTGGTTCCATGTGGGGCTGACAACCACAAGATCAGCAGCTTAGGAGAAAAACGAGGCTCCGTGAAGTCATGGGGACAGTTCTACCCTGTCCTGGTAGGAGCTATGAGTTGGTATCAACTTGATGGCAGGCAGTGAGAACTACGTAAAGCTTTTTCTTTGAGCAGCTTATGCTGTTATAAATACTTTTATTTTATTAATGCCTAGCATCCATGTAGTTAATCTATAAATACCATTTTCCACTATAAAGAACCAGAACTCCTTGAAGAAAAGGCTGAGTCCATATCTGGGGCAGAATATGTACAGAATATGCCTGGGGGGAAAATGATGACAGAAAAGATACAGATGAAACAAGAAACGTGACTGAATAATTACTTATGTTGGGTTTAATCACATTCTACATTTCTTACCTTTTCTGTAAAAAATTCTTTTTCTTCTAAAGGTAGCTAAAAAGAATGGCTATTTAAAAAAAATTTTTTTTTTGGAGGGGGGCTGAGCCCCAATGGTGTAGTGGTTGAGTGCGGGACTGCGGCCCACTGGGTTGGCTGTTCAAATCCAGCAGCAGCTCTCCAGGAGCAAGGCTGGGCCTCCTACTCCCACCGGAGGGAAGTGATGCTCCCACGCCATTTTTTTTAAGTATGCAAAATGCTAAGATTATACAAATCTTGTTCCCATCTTAGACCTGGCTCTTTCTTCTCAAGAAAATCTTTGTACTAATTTCCTGTGTATTTGTCAGGGGATTTTACATGAATGAATGTTTATGTGTGGTGCTGTTTTTTTTAAACCACAAATGGTGGTATAATGTATACCGTTTTGTACCTTATTGAATTTTAAGTAGTTTTAATACAATGAGGTTATCTACTTTTTTTTTAAAGTCAAGTCTTTCATTTAACCACCACATCTCGGTCTTCATAGACTGTCAAAAATTGCCAGTGCCGACTATATTTCAAGTAGTCACGACGGGGTACTGGGAAAAAGTTTTCAATGAGCAATAATCGTGCCTCGATAAACCTCACTGGCTATAATATTGCCACTCCGCATTATTTTACTGCACATTGTTGTACTTTACATATCCACTGAACCAGGCTCCACATTCCCTTAACGTTATCACATTATATCACACATAGCATTTGTATGTAACACATACAACATAGAGACCCGCTCTTTCCTCAAGATTACTTGAAAACATTGGGAGAGTTCTAAGCCCTGTAGTGAGCGATGTGCTGGGCTCAGTCACTCTGTGCAGCAAATGTGGCGTCTGCCCTTGGACATAGTCACTGAAAGACTCGAAGCCATCCAGCCGTTTGGGACAAACAGCTAACCCATAGGACACAATGGAACCGCCCCTTTTCAAGGCTCAGAATCACAGTATTAGAGATCCACAAGTTCAGTCAGAATTGGCTCATGGCCCCAAATCACACTCACTGCCATCAAGTGGATTCTGACGCATAGTGACAATGTAGGGCAGGGTAGGAAAGTACTGTGAGTTTGAGACGAACTCTTTAGGACAGCACAAAGCCGCACTTCCTCCCGGAGTGGCAGGTGGTTTCGATCAGCAGTCCTTACGGTGAGCAGCCCAACGGACAGTCACCGCACCACTTGGATTCCTGTGTGGTTATCAAATACTATCAACCAAGCTCACAGCCCTCGAGTCAAGACTGGCTCAGAGCTTTTTCAAGGGACACGTTAAAATCAGGCTGTCGTCCCTTCTCATCAAGGTTCTGGGGTTCGGATTTCAGTTATCAGAACAACGTGGTGTGACTTGCAAAGGGTCACGTTGAGACGGGTTGATGGGACCTTGGGGAGATGTGGCTACGAGGCGGATCCGTACACACCCCCTCGACCCGACAGGGCTACGAAGGACCCAAGCGAGGTCCAAGGCAAGGGCTTCCCTTTCCCGGCGAACGCTGGCACTGAGGCTGCAGGTCCGGCTCCCGTCTCAACGGACCCGCAGGCGTCTCAGTGCCTGAAGAAAAGTGGACTCTCGGAGACGACGGGGGGCAGCGGACAAGACGCGCTGCCCACCCTGCCAGGTTTTTCCCTCGGCGTCCAAGAAGTCACAGACAAAAAACGGAAGATGATGGGGGAGGGGGGGTAGCCACAGGAGAACAAGCGGCTGGGGCAGGGTCCCCGGGTTCGAGGTCCACGCGGATTCGCAAACTACAACAGGAAGCCTAAAGACACGTCTGCCGTCGCCCCAGTTCCGGCCCCGCCTGCGGCCCCGGGGGCGGGGAGCGCCGGGCACTCCCGAGTCACCCGCGGGGCCCGGAGCGCGGCTCCGCGCGACCCAGGGCCGAGCCTTCGGTGCGCCGCCGCGCGCGCCCACGCCGACCGCAGCACCCGGCCCCGCAGGAACCGCAGCACGACGGCCCCCGGCGGCGCTTTCCCGCGCACGAGCGCCCAGGGCGAGTAGCAGTTCTTTGGACTCTTCCCGGAGGGCCTGGGAGACTTAAGATGGTGCCTGCCGGGCGCCCCGCTCGGCTCCCGAGGGAGGCGTGGGCTGGCCGCGCTCCTCGTCCGGCCCTGGGAAGGGCAGCGAGGCGCCCCGGAGTGTGGAGCCCCTAGAGCCGCAAAGCCTCCGCAGCGAACAAAATGCGTGAGGGACGGACGCCGAAAGCGCGGGGAGGCGGAGCTGGCTCGCGGTCACCATCTCGCGACATCTCAGAGTGACGTCTCAGAGGGAGCGCGGTTCTGGGGTTTCACCTTCAGTCAGCCTCCGCGGCACATGGGTCTACCCCTTTAAGGAGTGACGGACAGTTATCGCAACCTATCAACCTCCTCGTCGAGATCCAATCAGATTTAAACTTCTTAAAGCCGCCGAAGGAGTTGGAAGAAGAGGGACGAAAGAGGAGGGAGCTCTCTCGCGAGATCGCTGTGAGCTAACCTCCCTGAGGAAAAACCACCCGAACCGATGTCCCGAATTCCCAAATAATGGGTTAAAGGACGGGATCACAAGCCAATGAAAGCGGTGAGGAGGTGGGCTCGCTGCTTTGGCCGCTCTCGCAGTACCGTTACAGGGCAGACTTTTTGTCCAATCAACGCCTTGCAGACTCTGGGTCAGGTGACCACAGAGTGCGAGGGGCGGAGCTTCAGCCTGGCGCGAGGAACCGTTAAGATAGACAACGCGTCCAACCAATGAGGTACTCAGACTAGGTCGTTGGGAGTCCAATAACAGCGGCTGGGCGGGCGCCTTTCCGGAGCGCCGGGAGATGTAAAGACAGGCAAATAGTTTTCCCAATCAGACTGTCGCAGAGACGAGCTAATTGACCAATGAAGACCGCGGGGAGGGAGCCTTTGCCGCGGCGGAGTCCAAGATGGCGGCGTGCGGTTCCGCTGTGTGAAACGAGCGCGGGTCGGCGGGTGAGCAAGCTCCGCGGAGACGACCTCCGGCGGCCCGCAACAATGAAGGGGAAGGAGCGCTCGCCGGTCAAGGCCAAACGCTCCCGAGGCGGCGAGGACTCGGCTTCCCGCGGGGAGCGGAGCAAAAAGTTAGGCGGCTCCGGGGGCAGCAATGGGAGCAGCAGCGGGAAGGCGGAGAGCGGAGGCGGGTCGCGGCGGAGCCTGCACCTGGACAAGTCCAGCAGTCGAGGTGGCAGCCGCGAGTACGACGCTGGCGGGGGCAGTTCCAGCAGCCGCCTGCACAGCTACAGCTCCCCGAGCACCAAAAATTCCTCGGGCGGGGGCGAGTCGCGCAGCAGCTCCCGGGGTGGAGGCGGAGAGTCACGTTCCTCGGGGGCCGCCGCCTCGGCTCCCGGCGGCGGCGGGGACGGCGGGGAGTACAAGACCCTGAAGATCAGCGAGCTGGGGTCCCAGCTGAGCGACGAGGCGGTGGAGGACGGGCTGTTTCACGAGTTCAAACGCTTCGGTGACGTGAGTGTCAAGATCAGTCATCTCTCGGGTGCTGGCAGCGGGGACGAGCGGGTCGCCTTTGTGAACTTCCGGCGGGCAGAGGACGCGCGGGCGGCCAAGCATGCCAGAGGCCGCCTGGTGCTCTACGACCGGCCTCTGAAGATCGAGGCCGTGTACGTGAGCCGCCGCCGCAGCCGCTCCCCGCTAGACAAAGATGCCTACGCGCCCTCGGCCAGCGTGGTGGGCTCCTCCGTAGGGGGCCACCGGCATCCGCCGGGAGGAGGGGGAGGCCAGAGGTCCCTTTCGCCCGGAGGCGCCGCCTTGGGATACAGAGACTACCGTTTGCAGCAGTTGGCCCTGGGCCGCCTGCCCCCGCCGCCCCCTCCTCCACTGCCCCGAGAGCTGGAGAGAGACCGGGACTACTCGTTCTATGATAGAGTGCGGCCCGCGTACAGTCTTGAACCAAGGGTGGGAGCTGGAGCCGGTGCTGCTCCCTTCAGAGAAGTGGACGAGATTTCCCCGGAGGATGATCAGCGAGCGAATCGGACGCTTTTCTTGGGCAATCTAGACATCACTGTGACAGAGAGTGACCTGAGGAGGGCTTTTGATCGCTTTGGAGTCATCACAGAAGTAGACATTAAGCGCCCTTCACGCGGTCAAACCAGCACGTATGGCTTTCTCAAATTTGAGAATCTGGACATGTCTAACCGAGCCAAACTAGCCATGTCTGGCAAAATTATCATTCGGAATCCTATCAAAATTGGTTATGGTAAAGCTACACCCACCACTCGCCTCTGGGTAGGTGGCCTGGGACCTTGGGTGCCGCTCGCTGCCCTGGCCCGAGAGTTTGACCGATTCGGCACCATTCGCACTATAGATTACCGCAAAGGTGACAGTTGGGCGTATATCCAGTATGAAAGCCTAGATGCAGCTCATGCTGCGTGGACCCATATGCGGGGCTTCCCCCTTGGTGGCCCAGATCGTCGCCTTCGAGTCGACTTTGCAGACACAGAACATCGTTACCAGCAACAATATCTGCAACCTCTGCCTCTGACTCATTATGAACTGGTGACAGATGCCTTTGCACACCGGGCACCTGACCCTTTGAGGGATGCTCGGGATAGGACACCCCCTTTACTGTACAGAGATCGGGACAGGGACCTTTATGCTGACTCTGATTGGGTGCCACCGCCTCCCCCAGTCAGAGAGCGCAGCACTCGGACTGCAGCTACCGCGGTGCCTGCTTATGAGCCACTGGATAGCTTGGATCGAAGGCGGGATGGCTGGTCCTTGGATCGAGACAGAGGAGATCGAGATCTTCCCAGCAGCAGAGACCAGCCTAGGAAGCGAAGGCTGCCTGATGAGAGTGGGGGGAGACATCTGGATAGGTCCCCTGAGAGTGACCGTCCTCGAAAACGTCACTGTGCACCCTCTCCCGACCGTAGCCCAGAGTTGAGCAGTAGCCGGGATCGCTATAACAGCGACAATGATCGTTCTTCTCGGCTTCTCTTGGATTCAAGGCCTTCTCCAATCATAGACAGACGAGGTAGTTTGGAGAAGAACCAAGGTGACAAGCGAGACCGTAAAAACTCTGCATCAACCGAGCGAGATAGAAAGCACCGGACAGCTGCTCCCCCTGAGGGAAAGAGTCCTCTGAAAAAAGATGACCGGTCTGAAGGGAGTGCACCTAGCACCAGCACTACTTCACTGAAGCTGAAGCCTCCTTCTCAGAAACAAGATGGCGCGACAGCCCCTGCAGCTGCAGCCTCTCCCAAACTCTGTTTGGCCTGGCAGGGCATGCTTCTCCTGAAGAACAGCAACTTTCCTTCCAACATGCATCTGTTGCAGGGTGACCTCCAAGTGGCTAGTAGTCTTCTTGTGGAGGGCACAACTGGAGGCAAAGTGGCCCAGCTCAAGATCACGCAGCGGCTCCGTCTGGACCAGCCCAAGTTGGATGAAGTAACTCGGCGCATCAAAGTGGCAGGGCCCAATGGTTATGCCATTCTTCTGGCTGTGCCTGGAAGTTCTGACAGCCGATCCTCCTCTTCAGCCACATCAGACACTGCCACTTCCACTCAGAGGCCACTTAGGAACCTTGTGTCCTATTTAAAGCAAAAGCAGGCCGCTGGTGTCATCAGCCTCCCTGTGGGGGGCAATAAAGACAAGGAGAACTCCGGGGTTCTTCACGCGTTCCCACCCTGTGAGTTCTCCCAGCAGTTCCTGGATTCCCCTGCCAAGGCACTGGCCAAATCCGAAGAAGATTACCTGGTCATGATCATTGTCCGTGGTGCGTCCTAAAGTCCATGTGTAACTTGTATTTACTGCTTTGACATGATTCCTGTTGTGTGATATGTGTAATGGGATACAACATCAGAGGCAGTTTTCTTTCTGATTAGTTGTTTAGCCATAGCCTTTTCTTTTTTTATACTTTTATAAATCTCTATAAAATAGAAGCCAGGACAGTTTGGGTGTTCACTAAGTGAAAGGGATGCCCTGAAGCTAGCAGGCAGGTGGATTTGCTTTAACTTGAGTTGCTATTGATTAACATTTTGTTTCCATTTTTTTCCCTCGGAGTTTTGTTTTACAACCTTGAGTTCTAGAAAACATTCTCAAAAGTTACAAAATTGTTGATAAGACAGAATTTGGAGAAAAGGGACCTAAGAGATCCTAATTATTAATTAGTGTCCACGTAAATAATTCCCGAACCAGAAATATTTTTTGTAGATTTAAAATCTGATCAGGGTCTCAAAAGTATGTGCTCATACTTTGTGTAGCAGTGCAGTTAATCAGGTATTTTTGTAAGTCACATAAAATTACACAAATATATACCCAGGTAATTTGCCTTAACATGCCTTTTACCATCAGTTCTTGAGTTCTGCTGTATCCCATGTATGCACTTTTGGTTTGTAGCTGTAACTGCTCGGTAAAAATTGAGGACCGTGTGTTACAAACCATTTACGTATGTCTTATGCTTAACACTAGTATGCAAGAAGTGAGTAGGTGCTTTTAAGAATTCTTCAGTCAGTTATTGGTGTGGTGATGGTTTTACTTTTTCAGAGAGGTGTAGCAGGTACAGTTCTAATTGTGCATATTTCAAAAATGTGTTCTAAGATGACTTTTGGTTTTTATATTCATTCAAATTTCTGGTTTCAATAATAGAAAGAATAGGTGTCTGCAGGCTCATCATGCAAATTACATCCCCACCCCACCCCCACCAAGTTTCCCCTAGAGGGTATTTATCAGGATCACAGAATCTTTGAAGTCATCATAAAAATGCCTTTGGTAATGCTCTTTAAATTTTGCTTTTTTTCATATTTAAAAGGTAGTGGCAACATTACAGTGTTGAAAACGTTTTAAATACCTGAAGTTTCATGCTTATTATTTTCAGTGGAGTCCAGCCATAGAAAATGGAAATGACAGTGTAGGAAACCCATTTTTTTATTTCATTATTTCCCCCAAATGCTTGGAAAGCATTATACTAGTACAAAGCAATTTACCCCCCCCCCCCCCCCCCAATTTTTTTTTTTTTTTTTTTTTTACCAAACTGAAGATTATATCAATTTATGGGCCTAAAGGGGCTTTTGCTGCTTAATTGTTAATAGATCCATTTTTGTTTTCTCATTGTAGTTTCTCAGGTCATTAGTAAGGCTGTTACCCCACTCCACTGCCCTTGATTTAAATGCTAAATACTTCCCCTAAAGCCTTTGATATTTAATTAGAACTAGAAACCTTAGGATCTTCTGCATCATGGTCATGTTTCTATTCTGTGAATGTGACTTCTGAAAAGCCTGGCAGAATTCAACTGTTTTCTTTCTATTATCAAAGCTGGTAGTTTTGAAATAGCACCAATAATAACCCAGGGAAGTGTTGTGTAATTTATTTATTTTTGTTTTTTTTTTTTCATTTATGACAGGTGTCTAAAATGCATGTCAGCACGAATGCTTCATCACTGCAGTGTCATTCTTTTTGGTTTTCACTTTGCATTTGTAAATGTTTTATTTTTTCAATTTGGAAGATTCTGTTTTTAAACTGGAAAAGCCAGCCTTTTTAAGAGAAAGGAGGTACTCCCAGCTATGAACACACAGATTCTTTGTGTCCCTCTAGGGAAAATACCTGGAGTTCCACAATTCTATTTTGGATGCTTTTTGCTTTCAAAAAAGCAGTGCTTGGCCACACTCTTAATACAGAATTGACACCTGTTCAGAGACTAATGCAATTCTGGAATGTTCATACGCCAAGTCAAAATACAATTTGTGGTTGGACACTTTTTTCCAGTTTAAATAGTCTCGCTATTAACTTATGATTATTTTGATAAGACTTGATCAAATGATCTTGCTCTTGCAATAGTGAAAGTCCATTACATCTAGTTTTATATAATTCGAAGTTTGTTTCTCCCCCATCTCTGTCCTTTTTTTAATCGAGCTGATATGAAGACATCCAAGAGTACTGTGGCTTTTGTTCCATATTTGAATCCTTACTTAGCATCACTGCTTTTGTTGATCTGGGCAATTTGTGCTTTGGTATTTTTGAAACTGGTTTGATGTCACTGCCATATGTATGTATTATAAGTAATGAATTTGTTTATTTGTGCCTAAAGAGTGCCATCATTTAGATGAATATTTGCATTGCCCATTTTGTTGCACAGATTTATAATATAACCTTCAGGATTGGATTGAAAGTAAAATTCCAAACACTGTCTCATCCCAATATTTGTTATCCAGAATCTCATAATTCTAGAACTGGATACTCTTTATAACAATCAAGTTTTTCTTTTTTGTCTCCCTTAATACTAGTTTAGTGTTGATGGTTTTTCCGGAGGTCAAATGCATGGAAAAAAATTTTCAATGTATCACTTAATGGTTTATTGAGTATTAAAAGGTAAAAATGCCAAGTTAAGGCTTTTAGATGACTTCCAAATTTATGAAATCAATCAGTTTAGGAATCAATCAGTTCCTAGCCAATTTTGACTTGTTTTCATTGTAACTTATGATTCCTATTGAGTTTCCCAACAAAATTTATATTGTTTTATGATTGACTTTCAACTAAGTAGATTTCTCTTTTACGAATTACATCTTAAAATGTACATTCTCTGGCTGTCATATTTTGAAAAGTAATACATTTTGGTAGGCCCTTCCAAGACAGCATGAGGTACAACTTCAAAATAAGGTGTTTGGTTGTTTCCATTAGAGTTAGATATTGGTTAAATTTATTTAAGACTTCTTTCCAAACAGATTTTCACTGACAATGTTGAGAATTTTACATCCATATTTCTTAAGGCTGCAAAAGTGCTAATGCAAGGACAGCCTGAACTGTAGATGAGTCCATACAGGAACCATTCGCCTACAATAGTAGGCGATCCTCTTGAGAGAGGAGGCCTTTGTGACTGACCTTTTATGTGAAAAATTAATTTTGGGACAACACTTTGGGGTTTTGTTTTGTTTTTCCTGTCTTGACCACAGTGTTTGCTTTTGAGATAAGAGGTAGTAGGTATGAGAGCAAGCAGACAAGTGGCGCTTACCCTGCTCGCATTCTCCGTAAAGGGAAAAAATTCAGGGTAGCCACAGTGAACTACTAAGCTAATGAAAATATGTATGATTTAAATGGAGTTGAAAAGAGCCCTGAAGTGTTCTCTGGCTCTCTTACAAATGTGTGTTTTCTTAAAAGAAAGTAACAGATATTGTGTCTTTGGTAGCACTATTGAAGGTGAACTCTTAAATGGCTTTTTAGTTTGCTCCTCTATATGAGGATTGAGTCATCTTTATTGCTCCATGTAAATTATAGAATTTAAATAGAGGGGATAAAGGCTTAACTGGAATCCACCTTTTCATAATTTCATAAGATTATATTTGGGCCACATTGATAAAACCAATTGAACACTATAAAATCATTCCTTTTCCGGATTTTTTGTTTTGTTTTGTTTGGACATATTTTACTCAGTTAATTATAAAAGATGTTTTCAGTCCTATATTCCTCATTAATCGTAGTCATTTTAAAAAAAATTCCACCCTATTCTACTTGTTATGTGTCTTCATACGGTAAATTCATTTCAAGGTTTGTGCCAGTGGGTATTATTGGTGCTCTTTAAAGTAAAGGTGGACTATCCAGGAAGGTCTTGTTAATGATGTTATGTTACTCTATAAGGGAATAGGGGAAAAATATATATATATATATTTTAATATTGTGAGCATTTGTACTGAATAACCTTTTTTTCCCCCCCGCAAGCAAAACTGGTGAACAGCGGATGAAGATATGGAATTCAAAGCTCTAATGGACCTTTTTGAAGAGAAGTTGTGGCTTATGTGGAGTTTACATGGGCCTCTTGATGGAAGACAGCTAATCTGTTTAGTATTTGTGCATTTTACTAAAATGGCAGCTTAAAGTTGTGTATCTGCTATTGTGATGCCAATGCCGGTGTTTTAAGTGGAAAAAAAAATGACCTCTTTGCTTTGTGCTGTGTACACAAGATTTCTGGAAACGTAAAGAAAAACCCTTTTTATGGCTCACACAGCTTAAAAGTAGCTGTCACTCAAACATGCGCTCACAGTTGAGCTGCTTTTGTTTTATTCTAAATAAATTGTTTCTTTTGAGGAAAATGTTTTTCTGCCTGGAAGTGAATTGACGGCAAACCTTTGACCCCTTTGTTTGCAGCCCGAGGGGGTACTTGCTGCTGCTCAGATCTTGTGTGTCTTGAGCCAGAAGCAGGGCGACCATCAATTTCACTTTGACTATCACGGTGTGTCGATTCTGGAGGATCACTAGTGTTACTGTGAGCCCCTGTGTTTGCGGTGAAGGGGATTGTTTGCTTCTCAGTCCTCAACTTGCTGAGGAAATGGTGCTGTTTGCTGGCATGCAAGAAGCCGGGGCAAGCACCCTAAGCCTCACCACACTGCACACGTCCGGGCTTTGCTGGTTTGAAGAGCCGGAGTTGCCGAAATTTAAGTTTTGATTTATTTTGTTCACCCATCACGTTTGGCCTTAGTTTCATTTTTAATTTGAAGAAAAGTGTGAAATTGCTTTATCTTGCACTTAACATTTGAACCCAATTGCCAAAAAGAAAGAGAAATGCTCCGTTTGCTTTTAAATGTTAATGCTGGTGTTAATAAAGCCTTTCCTGACCCACTGAGGAGCGCCTCCGTCTCCAGGGGCTTCTTACCAGTTATGCAGTGATGGGTTTAGTTCTGAATGGATGAAGAGTTCCTGAGAGCTAGCGTTTGTAATTAGAACCGTTACTTGGTATCTGTGCCTTATTTGACCTGTGGTTCCACACGCCTTGGATGCGCATGCACCGTGACGGTTTCCTAGGTACGAACGCACACTCAGGCCCGGTCACTTCGGTTGGTAGTACAGATTGTGAGGAAAAAAATTGGAGGCGTCCTTAAGGAGGAAAAAGTATTTGCCTTTAGTTCCTGCATTATCCTGTACTCGGCTCCTGAGCTTTGGAAGCCTGTTGCCAGTACAGGAGAACAACTCCCCCTGTTGGCAGCAGGAGACTTCAGTGCACAGTGACAACGCTGGAGTTCAAGAGGAAACCAGCAATACTGCTGCACCATTGGCTTCAGACACCTTGTTGTTGTTTGCCAGTTTTAAACTTAGTTGCAGACGAAGACCACCTTGAAATGCAGGCTTGTTGGGCTTGTTTTGAATTGTACCTCGGATGGAAGAGCCCTAGTGCTGTATCTCCATGCAGGATGATGATTGCTAGGCAACAGGTGATTATCAACAAAGGATGCCACAGTTATACTCTGCAAGGTGGTGTTCCAGTGGCAAACAGCTGTGTAAACTCTTGTAAACAGGTAAGAGGGTTTTTAGAGGTCAAAAATGCATTCTAATTAATAGGGTTGAGGGCATTTAATATTTTGGGTTATGTTTCTCTGGCTGCTTCACTAAAGTGTCATGTTTAAGAAATTTTGGGCCACAATTTTGGTTCTATTTGGTGTTTGTATTATTTTTAAAATGACTTTATTACGAGGGTCAAAGCATAATAATGGTTATAAATTTGGCATCTACAGTCTTGATAATCTTTGAATTTCTCTTTTACCATTAACCTTAGTCTTCCCTGTTAATTCTTATTTAATGATAAAGACTTGATTGCTACAAAAACATTGTTACAAACAGTTGTAAACCTCCAAGTTAATAGTAAGTTACGTTTTCTTTTAAATATTCAGTAAGATGATACTTTGGTACACTGTAAGATTAGGATTTGTACATACTTTAGCCAAAACGACTAGCCTGTCTCTCTCTCGTCCCAAGAAGAAATGAATGTGGTCACGTTTACCCCAACGTTAGGAAAGTGAATGGGTAATGTTGAAAAAAGACTGGCTTTTGTCGGCTTTTGTAATTTTCATTGTTCATTTATCCTCCCAGCCAGCTGATTTCTCAGTCACCCTTACATGAATCAGTTGTGAGGCCTTGTCCACTTATCCCAGGTGCAACTTTGCTAGTGTCTAAATATTTTGACTAGATAAACAATTCCTCTGTTAGTGAAATTTTAACTGCAGTGGCTGGATACTTACTTGTTCCACAGATTTGGTTGCACCCCCAGGTTTAGAGGAACGATTTATGTGCCCATACTTTAGTAAAAGGGGAAATTCAAAGTAGTGTAATTTTATTTTTAATTCTCAGTGTGTCGTTTATAATTTTTTAAATGGACCTGTTTAGAAAGTTGCTGCTATTAAAGCTTTATTAAATGGGGGCTGAGCCCCGGTGGCGTAGTGGTTGTGCGCGGGACTGCGGCCCACTGGGATGGAGGTTCAATTCCAGCAGTGGGGCTGGGCCTCCTACTCCCACCACCAACCAGAGAGCAGTGATGCCCCCCCAAAAAACAACAACAACAGCAACAAAAAGAACTTTATTAAATGCTAGTTCACATTTTTTTTAACATCCTATATTTGTTGGTGAATGTCATTTTTCGCTGTATTCATTTTTTCATACAAGTCTAATCTGAAAGCCCGATAAGTAACTTATCTAACTGACAAACATACTTTAAATAATGGGAGTCTACACAATTTTAGTTTCGTGCTTCATCTTCTCAAGTAAGAAACACCACCACTCTCACCCCCCAAAAAAGAACCCTGTTAAAAACAGGGCATTTGTTTATTTGTATCTAGAATCTTATCAGCTACAGAAATGGGAGGGAAATATTACTTGAGGTAGAGTGTTAGATCCAGAATTGATTTTTATAAGTTGGCAACTGACCTTTTGAAGTATTTCTGTGACCTCCAGGTATGTTTCACTAGAATCCAAATTGAGGACTGCACTATAAAACAGATAGTTCTAAGACTATAAGTACTTTTTGATATGCTCATTTTTGAAAGCATGGCTGTGTTATCCTTGAATATAGGGGTTATCCTGACTGAAATAATTTACATCTTATGAACTCCCATTTTTGTAACTTCTGTCATGTCACTGTTTACAAGCGGTTTGTCTGAGCCAGTTGTGTCCCATGAAAGTGGGTTTTGTAGCATCTGCTTTCTCTCTTAGCAGTCTGATTATGGCATCTGTGTGCACCAGTTCTTTGGCCCTCCTTGAGCTTTGTTTTGTTTGTTTTTTGAATTCTCCTTTTACCTAATAGCTTGCATTATTATCTAGTTTTAAATTCTGAGTCGAGGAGTTTACTGAATTCGAGTTTGAGTGTCTTGAAGTCTCAACAACACTGCTCTTATCAACCAGGAGGAGAGGTTTAACTTTGAAGTCAAAATGTTTCATATGCTTCAAGCGGAATAGCCGTGACAGTAAGCTGTCAGCTGACTTTCTCTACATCATGTAGTGTGGACTGTATGTATGTTAGGCACTCAGGTTCCAAGCTTGTAGAAGAAAGTAACAACTTGTTTCTAACCCCTCCAGCAGCTTTTCTTTTTTTGTAGTCTAGGTATAAACTGATAAATAGCAGGAAAAGAGTTAACAGATTAGGACAGCTCTAAGTGAGATATGGGCCATTGATGAATGTGTAATGAATTATTATGAATGATCATGTGCGTATGAACTGATGACATCAAGTGTAAGAGTTGAATAGGCTTTGCAAAAGGATATGCTAGGCGGAGACAAGGAACTCTGGTGGCATTGTGGTTATGCATTGGTGGGTTGTGATCCTTAAGGTAGGCAGTTTGAAACCCCCAGCAGCTCTGAAGAAAGATGGAGCTTTCTACTCCCATAAATAGTCTCGTAAAGTCACAGGGAGGTCCACCCTGCCATGAGTTGGCATCAGCACAATGGCAGTGAGTTCGGTCTTTGGTTTGGAAGTGGAGACAGACTTGGAATGATGGAAGGAAGGAGTTGGGGTTGACCTGTCAAGCAGAGAAGCATGAAAGTAGACTATAGAAGATTGTGGATTTGGTGGAAATGATGAACGGAGCCTGGGAAACCATTACCCAGGTGAGCCAACACAAACAATAGGGAATCCTGGAGGGCAAGTCAGTTTGTGTGGGGTGGGAGGTCGAGATGGTCAGTTTGAGGTGTACTGATACAGAGAACGCAATTATTGAGTAGGTCAAGCTGCCTGTCACGTCCTGTACACACATGGTCTCATTTAAGTCTCACCACGGACCACACTCAGGCTGCCCGTCTGTGATAGAGCGGGGGATCTTGATCACAGCTAGGACTCATCCTCTCTACTTTTTTTTTTCCTGAAGAATGGGCATGGCATTAAAGCTGCAAACTTGAGGCTGGTCTAGACTGTGGGTTTCAAGCATCTGGTATTACTTGAGAAATAGTGGTGAGGAAAAGACTTCATCCTCAGATCTTTTGGGGTTTGTTAGAACCACAAGACTCGTGAGTCTTTGTTCTTGTAAAGTTCCCAGGTAAACCTGATCTCCTTTGTGGGCAGTAGACTACATGTTGAGTAATTTGGGCCCATAGTAGAGTCCTGAGGTGTAAACTAGGGTAATGTCCTATTTGAGGCATGGAAAAGAAGGAAGTGCTGGAAAAGCAACTCACCTTGTAGAGCCAGAAGAGTACTTTGTCTCTGGAACCGAGAGGGGTTGCTTCCAGAAGATAAATATTCTGGAGCAGACCAGGAACATTACAGCCCATGGTGCCATGGAATTGATCACCTTTAACTTTATCTCAAGGGTAGTCTCATAATTTCCCCAAGAAACTCAGTCCAGCTTAATACTCAATTTTGTTTCATGACAGTTTGTGAGGAAGAGCCAAAGTGCCAAAGGGATACCAGAAAAAATGTGTAGTTTGGCTGAGGATGGCATTGCTTGCTGTTAGTTGATTTCGACTCATGGCGACTTCAGGAACAAAATGTTACCCAGTCGCAAGTCATCCTCATAATTCCGAGCATGTTTGGCTATTAATACTAATCCAGGTCTCCCTCACACTGGGTTGGTTTTCTCCTTCACCAGATGATCTCCTCTAGTGATTCCTCACTCCTAATGCTTTGTGTCTGAAGCAAGTGAGGTGGACAACGTTTAGTTGTAATCCTTAGGGTCTTCAGTGGCTAATTTTTGGAAACCGATCAATTACTAAGACATAACTAGGTATTAAGTATCCCTGACCTTCCAGATGCTAATCTAAAAATGCTATTAACTGCCGTCTACCTTGAAATTGAAAGTAAGTTCATGTGTACATCCACCTGTGAATTGTTAGTGGTTAGTGGACTGTCATCTTGCTGTTAACTCTTTATTACTTCACTGCTACAATCAAGGTAGAAAACTGGGTCTGATTTGTAATGGTTTAAAGAGCCCTTACTTTGAATTATTTATATTGTGTTTGTCTTCGAGTAGTGTAGCTTGTGAATTCTTCAGATATTTAGTGTGTATTATATATGTTCGTATAAAATCAAGCTCTGGTGCCTTTGAATTGATCCTGACCCAAAGTGGCCCTGTAGGACAGACTAGTGCTGCCCATCAGGGTTCTGAGGCTGTAAATCCTGGAAGTCAACACACACCCTTCTTCCTTGGAGTGCCTAGTGGGTTCGAACCACCAACATCTTCGTTGACAAGTGGATGCTAAGCCTCTGCGCCACCAGATCTCCTTGCCTGATACGTGCTGGGCCTATTCTAATGCTTGGGAGGATATTTGTTGAAGAAAACAGACTTGGACTCTTCTCCGTGAGTTGGGTTTTGTCCAGGAAGGAAGGCACTAAATGTTAAGTCTCTGTTACCCAAGACAAAGGGTTTGGATTTCATTTTAAATGCTAATGGTGATGCAAAGCCATTGGAGTTTTTAGGTGTGTGATACGATTTGGTCAAGATTTGACTTTCTGGAAAAAAAATCACTACCTCACGTGATAATGGAGTGTAATGTTTCTTTCAATGGCAATGAATCTAGTACTTCAGATTATCTTAAGGCATGAATATGTGCCTATTTTAGATAGTTGGATTTGATTTTAATGTCGTAATCTTTTTTCTCTATGGTTTATAGTTGTTGGTCACTTTGAGCTTTATGTACACACTAACCATACTATTTCATAACTTGTAGTTTTAAAAGTTAAATTATTTTCTGACCCCGAGGGATCAAGAGGAAGTCTTAATGAATTTTTTTTATATATATAAACAGGCATGCTGTTTATTAGGTTATTTTCAGAGTAGAAGCATTACAGACAACAGTAATAATTGACTTTATACATGTGTATTTTAAGACGTAATTGGAAAAATGATGTTTCATAGACCATTAGTTTTACATTTTTAGCATATATAAATTTAGTAATTTATCCAGATGTCAAGCATCTGACATATTTACTGCCACTGAGTCAATTATAAATCATAGTGACCTTATAGGAAAGAGTAGAACTTCCCCAATGAGTTTCCAAGACTATTTATGGGAGTAGAAAGCTTCTTCTTTAACCACAGAGCACCTGATGGTTTTGAACTGCCGACCTTATCAGTCCCATGCATAACCCCTACACCACCAGGAGTGAGTGAGTGTATGTGTGTGCCTGTTTTACATGCAGAACTATTTCAGTCAATTAGACTCCTTAAGTAGAATTTTTCTGTTTTATAGCAAAGACCTCAGCCCTAGCACACATTAGAATTTCATGAGAAACATTTGGGTGGGGGTGGGTGGGATTTTTTTTGGTGGTGGTGGAAATAAACAAAGCATACATCATATCAGTACTTTCTACAAGTGTAATTCAGTGACATTGATTATATTATTCAAAGTGGGCAACCATTCTCACTAACCTTTTCCAAATAATTCCACCATCATTAATAAATTCAGTGCCCCCTAAAGCAGAAACTCTTCCTCTCCCCACCCCTAGTAACTACTAATCATTTTTTATTTCTATATTTTTACTTACTTAAGCAACATCATACAGTATTTGTTCCCACTTACTTGGCACAGTATTTCAGGCAGCATTCATGTTGTGTCATACTTGTTCAGACTTCTCTTTATGGCACTGTAGTATTTCATTGTGTGTATACACCACAGTTTTTTCAGCTGTGGAGGGATATATTTATGTTGTTACTATGAAAAGTATCATAGCGGAGATGGAGATTCAGGTCTCGGTGTGTGTTCTTGCCTTCATGTCTTCTGGGCATGGACCTCAGATTGGAATTGCTGGGGTCAAATGTAGTTAGTTCTGTGTTCATCATTTTGAGGAACTACCAAACTTTCCCACTGCAACTACATCATTTTATGTTCCCAGCAATGGATGGAGGTTCCATTTTCCCCACAGCCTCCCAGTCGGTTTGGTCTTGATCGGTGCCATTCTGTAGGGGTGACGTGGGAGCTCATGACGGTTTGGGTTTACATCTCTTTCCTGCCTAATAACATTGCAGACCCCCTCATGTGCTTGACAGTTTGAATGTCCTCCCTGGTGAAGTGTCTGCATACATCATTTCCTTATTTTTTCACCAAACTATTTGTCTTTTTGTTAAGTTGTAGCAGTTTTGAGAGAGAGAGAGAGAGAGAGATATTTGGATATAAAAACCTTATCTGATAGAGGGTGCCTAGAGGAACTTTGTATTGTCAATATCTGGATCTTCTGAGAAACTGGTTTTAACTGCTCCACATCAAGCGGGTTTCTGAAATACGTCTCAGATCATTTTTCTTTGTTTTTAGTGGCTTGGGTAAGTCTAATGTGCAGCCAGGGTCGAGAACTACTGTACAGACAAATCTCCTGCGTACTCTGAATAATGGATGCCCAGTTGGCCTCTTCAGAATTGTTTGAAAATTTTAAAAATTGTTTGAAAATGCCTCATCTTTCTCCCTTGAAGTGGCTGGTGGGTTTTAACTGCTGACTTGTTGGTTAGTAGCCGAGGCTCCTGGTTTGGGCTAACACTGGTAAGACTCCTAGTTTGGGTCTATTCTTTTGTTTGTTTGTTTTTGGGGCGTCACTGCCCTCCGGTGGTGGGAGTAGGAGACCCAATCTTTGTTCTTGTGGAGCCGTTGCTGGAATTGAACCTCCATCCCAGTGGGCCCCAGTCCGGCGCACAACCACTATGCCACCGGGGCTCAGCCTGGGTCTTTTCTTTGTCTCAGACTCCCTCCTAATCAGAGTGTGGTCTGCACACCACCATCAGTAGCATCACTTGGACAATTGTCAGAAACTCAGCACTTCCGGGCCACACCCCAGGCCCACTCAGTGGAAGCCACATTTTTAACGAGCTCTCATGATTTTTATGGACATTTTCCCATCTGAGAGACACTACTCCAGATTATTTTGTGTGGTAAAAAAGGGCAGATAGAGATATTATCTCTGGGGCATCAGGCCAATTTGTGTATCAGGCATGGGTTGACATTTCCTTGAAAGCACTTAATGTTGTCCAAAAGTTGAAACAAAAAGTTCTTAATGTAGTGAGCTTCAGGTCACCAGGAAATTAACCAGAAATGGCTCCAAGACAGAAAGGCGGCGGCAGTTATTGTTGCCCTCCCTGGTTGGTTGGTTCCAGATAGTTTCTGTTATGCTTATGTTCTTTTTTTCTCTTCTCCGTTTATGTTAAGTCACCCTCCTGATGGTGAGATCCAGAGCATAGTGGTTTTTTAAAGAGATGCAAGTGAGGGTATTTGAGACTCGTGTTTGCTAGTAGTTCCCTGCTTCGAATAAAATTTGGTAGCACTGAGTAAGGAAGAGAATTCTTCAGGGTGTTCTAAAAAACTTTGATTTTATTGTGGTGTAAACTAGAACAGAATTTTGTCATTTCAGCCATTGTTGCTTGTAAAATTCAGTGACAGTAATTACATGGACCATGGTGTGTTATCTCCACGGTGTGTTAACTGGTGTTACCACCAGTCTCTTCCTGTGTTTTTTTCCATCTTGAATAGAAACTTAGGCCTCAAGCAATGCTTTCCCGTCCCCTCATCCGCTAGTCGGTGAAGCCACTAGTCTAGACGTTTCAGATAAGTGGGAAGGATCATTTTTAAAAGCACACTGCACCTAGTAAGATAAAAATTAAGATGAATATGTACTGAAAGGCCAAGTGTAAATGTTCAGAGGATGCTGGAACTAAAGTGTTGCTGTTTTAAACACAAGAGTAATTTAAATGTGGTGTGAGGGCATTATTGAGAATAAAGATTAAATACATTCACCAGACAATGTCTTGAGTTGAATGAAAAGTTGCAGCCAGATGTTTTTCTCATCCCACAATTACACGTGAATTATATCTGATTTCAAGGGGCTCTCAAGCACAGGATTGTTAATTTCTCTCGAAATTTTTTGTAAGTTTCATTTGAGATTTCTCCTGAAAAATGAGATGTTTTGTTTTTGATTATCTAGTGGAGCTTTAACTATCAAAGTTTTCCCCATTTCTGTGATACAATGAAGTTTTCAATGTGTAATGCCTTCAAGGTATTTTGAACCTTTAAACGTATTTTCTTTTGTTTGCTGCTCCCTAACTTTAGAGGTTCTGTAGCATTATATATTATATACTGTATCTATTATACAGTATATAATATATATATATTTGAAAACATACAGTATTGGTGGAGCGCTCCCCTCTACTACTTTATTTTTCTAATAGCCAAGTATCAGGCAGCATTTTTAAGTGTAGTAATTGGCTAAACATCTTTTTTCCTCCTGGATCTCTTTTTAGGAACCACTGACAATCCAACCCTATAGCCGACTTTGGGATCTGGCTTTATTATCCTGCACCTTAAAGATGAGTTCTCATTGGCAGACTTCTGGCATTGGCACTTGCCCTCCTGTTTCTATAGAAACTGGGTTGGAAGTCAGAGCTGCACAAAGGGAAAGGGTAAGTTTCCTTGAAATTCCATATTTATAAACCCATATCTTATTAACTGTGACATGGTGTCAGTTTTCACATAAGGAATCCAGACTCGGATGTGAACTATAAAAGTTCACTTGAATGGAAACTGACATCAAGTCATTAAACATAATAGGAGGGTTTAAATATGGATTTATTTTTCTCATGACTCTGACTTCATTTCTTGAAGCAATGGGTTGAAAGAGCTCAATATAATACGTCTCACTTTCAGTTGTTCCTAATTTGGGGAGGGGGGTCATAAAATTGAATTTATTCTCTTAGATCTTATTCTTTAGTATTTTCCTGGTAAGTAGGAATTAGTGTATAAAATATGTACAGAAGATGTTTTAAAGTCTGCATGAATTATATGTCTCCGGAGCAAAATCTGGTAATTATTATAAAACAAATGCTGTTATGACTGACCAGTGTTTTTAGCCTTTCTCTTCTCTTAGCCAAGCAGGATGGGGTCGTCTGTTGGGGCACATAGCCTTGATGTCCAGGCAGACACCCATTATTCATAGAACCTAAGACACCTGCCAGTTGGTGAGTTATCTTATTGCTGTGGCCTCTCAGGACTGTACTGCTTAGATGGGGCAGCTCATCTTGAGATTGTTTAATCTAGTTTGTAAAACAAACTCCTCTTATCTGTAGATTGATATTTGTAAATGACACACTAAACACTTAAGTACTTTGGGACCTTAGAAAGAAGATACTAGTTCTTTGCAAAAGTTGTCTCCTATCCTTGGTCCTGGCATACTACTTTTAAGGGATGGACTTCTCTTTCTCTGCAGAAAGAGCATTGAGGGTGATTGGTAAAAACCAAAGGGTAGCAAATAAATTGGCTGTATAATACCTCAGATCATAGTTGTAAAAATAAAAGTGAAAGTTGGAAGTAAGCTTATTTTTTTTCAATTGTACTCCACAGTTCCTTGATCATTTGGGTCCTAAAAGTGAATCTTCGTTAAAAATGTTATGTGCTTTCCTTGCTTAACTACTAGAGTTTATCCTGCTGGTTTATATTTTGTTTACTGAGTCTCCAATGAGGTAAAAATAGAATTGAATTTGTGATTATTTTTGCAACCTTATTTTGTTGTTGAGAAAATGCCCAGCATGACATGGACCAATTGAACAGTTTCAGCGTGTACAGTGTAGTGGCTCTGTTAATCTTTAAATACTGCAAATATTTTCCCTCCTTTTCTGAGTTATCCTTCATTAATATAAACTTCCTGGTCTCACTCTTTCCTACCACACCTTTAGAGTTGCTGCTGTTAATTTGATCAGATAGGGGGAGTTCTTGAAAGCATCATGGCCGAGATACAGTAGCTAAAGTACTGTTTGATTTTAAGATGACCTGGAAGATATTTTTGGTTGATAGCTGAAAGGTTATTTCTGAGTGGGGGTTTCAAGGCTTAATCTGTCCTCCGTGACATAAGTGAAATTGTGAGGATCGCGCAGTGTTTTGCTCTGACAGTACACAGGGTGGCCGAGTCAGAACCAGCTCCACAGTGCCTGACAACACGACTCCAAGGACTCAGAGCCCGCCTTCTTTGACATGCTCTTCCCATCTCCCTCTGACCTCCCCTCCCTTTTTTTTTTTTTAATTGGACCAAGGTTTTCAATAGAATCTTTGAACAGAATGTTTAGTCATGGTAAATGACCACACCCAGTTCTTCTGGCCTCACAGAAAGCAAGAAGTTAGCCACGTGTTCCATGTCCACCAATTCTGACTCCTCCTCTGTTAGTTCCTCCAGGTGATCAGAGACCAAATGCTATGCTTGGAAGTTTTTACTAACCTGGGAACCACATAATGAGCTTGGAGATGGAACAGAAGCTCATTAGGCTAATTAATCGAGATGTTCCATGATATCACTGCCCTATCTCAACCACGGCACCAAACCTCATGAGGTGTTTGGTTGTACCTTCAGGAACGACTTTTTTGTTTTTTTGTATGTGGAGGTTTGGGGTGTGCACGCACACTGTAAATCATACAGTCTCAAATTAATTTGATCTACTACTCACTTTTCAGAAAAAAAATTACTCAATGCCCTGAAATCTTTTGTCCGCCAGCTCCTGAACCAGGATAAAGTTTAGGTGTCTGCTATTCTAACTCGCTTGAATCATTCTAGCATCCCAACCCCCACCCCCGAGGGACAGTATTGGCCTCTTTGGGAAACTTTGTACCTGTTACAGTTTTTGTTATTCAAATTTTCACAGGAGTACAACTTACAGCAATTCTAATAACTGGTTGTTCAGCCTCATCCTTAATCAAAGTCATTTTTCCATCATCATTGACACCATTTTTACCCCTCGTTCTCGATCCTGGCAATCAGTAAGAAGCCTTGTTCTCTATACGTTTACCATTTCTTGTCTTTTTATGTAAGTGGGGTTATATGATATTTGCCTTTGATCGGCATCTTTTGTAGCATGTATCAAGATTTTATTTCTCTCACTGTATAACTATTCCATTGTAGTTCAATTTGTCCACTTACCCTTTTTAAAAATAGTTTTGTTGGCGTATACTTCACATACACAATTCAATAGTGCAGTCGTTAAGAGTTGTGGAATCTCCATTCTATTTTAGTAGTCACTCTTCTTTTAATGGACGTTTAGATTGTTTTTGCTTTTCGACTCTTATGAATACTGCTGCCGTGAACATTGCAATGAGTATTATGTTTCTGTTTGAGAGACTGCTTTATTGGGGTATCTACCTAGGAGTAGACTTGGTTGGTGGCAGAGTGGATACCACTTGAGACTGCAAACTGCCAGCGCAGCAGTCTGCAACAGGAACCCACAGGGGAGTTCTACTCTGCCCTGTAGGGATGCCCCGAGTCGGGATTGTAGTTCTTGAAAATCCACCAGACTTTCCCAGAAGAGCTGTACCCTTTTGAGTTTCCTCCAGCAAGTGGATAAGAATTCCACTTCCTCCCATTCTCATAAACATTAATATTCTTTTTGCCTTTAAATCTTAGTCAATTTAATTGAGAGTGGGATAGTAACTCGAAAAGAAAAGGTAACTCATGTCTGAGTCTCTAATGGCTACTGAGGTGGCATCTTCACGTGCTTGGCGGCTACTTGAATGTCCTCTAGTGAAATGTCTGCTCAAGTCCTGTGCACATTTTACCCTTGGGTTATTTGTCCTTCTATTTTTAAGTTGAAAATTCTTATTTTTATTCTTAGATTCTTGATGGATATATGGTTTCTGAAGATACAAGGGGTAGCCCCCCAACCCAGATCTTCCCCCCCGCAAAGCTTTGTATATAAATTTTTTTATAAAATAGTCTCATCACCTTCAAAGTACTCTCTCCATTACACTTAATGCATATGTCAAATCTGTGATTCCATTCTTGGAAACCTTTTTCAAACTCATCTGTTTGAACGGCTGAGAGCTGATAGTACCCCCCTCTCTTTTTTTTTCTTCACCTCTACCTCATTAAATTGCTGTCCTTTCATGTACCTCTGCATTCAACAAAACAAAAATAATTTGCATGCAGCGAGGTCAGGTGAGTAAAGTACTTGGGTAAAGATAGGCATATTTATTTTTTTTAAAAATTGGCACACAAAGATGGCTGTGTGAGCTGGTGCAAATCAGGCCTTTTCTGTCACAAACTGTTACCCAGTCTTTTCAAAATCTCTAAATAGAAAGCTCAATTAGCAGTCTGACCTGACAGGACAAGCTCCAAATGCATTGTCCCCCTCACATGAAAAATAAATAAATAGAAATGAGCATCGTCTTGATCTTTGATTTCGCTTGATGAGCTTTTTGGGGGGCGACGTGACAATGGCATCTTCCACTGTCTTGATTGATGTCTGCTTTGGAGCTTGTAAGAATAGTGCCCTGTCTTCACACCAGTGATGAATGACTTTGGGGACTATGCCTGGGTTGCTTCGGAGCTGTTGTTTCAAAAGCACAGCATGTTTCCACTCTTCGTTTTCCTGGTCAATCAGAACCTCTGTACAAATTTCGCAGTGACTCTTCTAATTTTCCCTTAAAATTCTCTGAACCGAGCTCCAAGGTAGTCCAGATAGCTTCCGTCTCTTCAGTGGTCCATTATCATCAGCCTTCTAGCACAAGTGCATAAATTTTGTCGACATTTTTATCCGTTTGAAAGTTGACACGGGGCATCCAGAACGAGATTTGTCATCAATCGACATTTCACCTTTTTTGAAGTGAGAAAAACACTTGTATTTTGTCCTTGTAAGCTGTGTTCAACATTACAAAAGTTTCTTGATCAGAAAGCAACAGCCACATGCTGTTTTCTAACTGCTTTTACGAGGAAAAAAAAAATCACTGAGACCAGAGAGAACCTTCCCAGGCAACGACACTGGGTACACTAACTCTGGGAGTTGCTGGATGCTGCCTTGTGTGCTTTCCTTTTGTGTGTGTGTCTTTTGACAAACAAGTTTTTAATTTTACGAGGCCCCATTTGTTTCCTTTGTCTTTTGCTGTTTATGTTTTTGTTATAGTATACCATCAGTTACTGAATGGTAAGTCTGTCAGTGTTGACCTTGTTTGTCCTTTTGTTCCATTGGAATTGGTGTTGTGTATTTTGGGGCCGAGTGGGCTGCAATCCCCAGTCAGCATTTCTAAATCACGTGAGAAAGGGCTTTCTACTCCTGAATTCACAGGGCTAGTGCTACCCAGTCCCTCAGGATCAATAGGGATTGGCATCGACTCTGGCAGTGAGCGTGAGGCAAGGATCCTGTTTTATTTTTGTGTGTGGAAATAATCCCATTTTTCCTGGCACTATTTATTGAAGCGATTCTTCTTTATCACTTGGAGTCAACACCCCTTTCAAGACTCAGTCAACCATAGATGTGTGGGTTTATTTTTGGACTTTGAACCATATTTCCATTGGTTTGTGTATTTACAGTTCTGTCAGCACCAGATTGTATGGATTACTGTTGCCGTGTGGTGTGTTTTAAAGCCAGGGAGTGCGACTCGGGGTGTATTGTTTCTTCGGCATCATTTCAGCTATTTAAGACCTCTTGCCATTCCATATAAAGTTGATTATTTTTCTCTTTTCATAAATTTGTCATTGTATTGAGTCTGGAGATCAGTTTGGGTAGTAAACATCATAACAATGTTGTCTTCCAATCCATGAACATGGAACATCTATCTAGTGTTCTTTAATCTTCTTTCAGCAATATTTTGTATTTTCATTTGTATATATCTGTCACATCCCTAGTTGGATTTAGTTTTGGTATTTTAATCTCATAGCTGCTGTTGTAAATGGAATTGTTTCTCTAATTTCCCCTTTAAAATTTCTCATTGCTAGACAAGGAAATACAACTATATTTTAAACTTTGGGTGAATGGGGGGGAGTTTACAAAGCAGACCATAGTTTTTATTTGACAATTTATATGCATTCTGAATCAACTCATCTATTGCCATCCCCTCCTTCTTGTGCTTCCTGTTTCTAACACTCCTTTCCTAACCCATTGAACTTCGTCCTTCAATAAATGCGCCCTTTGTTCTTAAATGCTTGCTCTTGTAATGTGGAGATGACTTCAGCTCAGGACCTGAAGGGCCATAATCTTGAGGGTTGCTTCTGTCTCTAGCCAGTAAAATAAGCCTGGTTTCTTCTATGATTTTCTGTTCTGCCCCACCTTTTTCTCCCACCCTATTTGGGACCTTGTAACCCCCCGCCCCCCAAACAAAACAAAAACCATTGCTATGGTGTCAATTTTTATTTTTAATGTCCTTATGTATGTATCAGGTTTCTACAGCTGTAAATCTTTAAAGGAGCAAATAGCCTATCTTTCTCCGGAGAACAGTTGGTAGTTTTGAAACGCTAGCTAACCTTTGCAGTTAGCAGTCCAACATTTACTTGACAATACCACCAAGACCTTCTAAGGCAGCAGTTCTCAACATGTGGGTCTTACCCCTTTTGGGGGTCGAGCGAACCTTCCATAGGGGTCACCTAAGACCATCAGCATAAAACCTATTTCCGACGGTCTTAGGAACGGAGACACTGCTCCTCTATCCATCTCCGGGCGGCCCACCCACATACAGATACACCCACATACGAGTTCCCTAGTGTGAAGACTCAGCCTCGCTCTACCATACTTCAAGACAAAATACCATTTATTTGTAATTAGAAATAAATGTTTCACAATATGTAATTATTGTTTTGTGATTCATCACTATGCTTTAATTATGTTCAACTTGTAACAATGGAAATACATCCTCCAAATCAGATATTTGCATGATGATTCATAACAGTAGCAAAATGACAGTTATGAAGTAGCAACGAAAATAATTTTATGGTTGGGGCGGTTACCACAGCATGAGGCACTGTCTTAAAGGTGTGCAGCATTAGAAAGAATGAAAACCACTGTTCTAAGGTGATCCTTATGGGAGCAGTTGGTAGTGGTGGTCAGACACCATTGAGTTCTTATCTCAGGGTTGTGGAAACGGAGATCTGTGTGGTCTTAGTAGTCCGTTGGACTGATTGTCTCCATGGTATCTTTTTAATTTTCATCACTTCACCTTTCCTCTGGAAAGCAAGAGACCAATAATTGCTTGTTAGTATGCGCCTCACAAACTTACAAGATCCCAAGCAGAACACATCAAATTAAAATTTGGAGCATTATCTCTGAGCTGTGTTAAGTCAGTTAACTTTGGTGTTGCCTCAGACTGTGGCCCTGATCCCTCAGACCCAGTGACTAGTTCCCTCACGTTTGGTATGGCTAAGAAGTTTGCCTAACTTTATCCCCTGCATACTCTACAACGTTCATGAATATATTTGCAGCCAAGATAAGTATACATATACAGATATCCTGCATCAAACTGAGTATATGCTCACTCTCCTGTGACTACCTGTTCAGCCTGTGTGTCTAAGGGTCTACTCATAAACCCCACTGTTTCTGGAATATGTATATAAGGGGATTTGCCTCAGTTGCCTTCAACTTTCGCAAACCACCCAGTGTTTTCCCTGCATCCATAATTTTTTCCTAACTGCCCTCTTGGCATGTATTGCATTTTCCTTCACCCATGTTGTTGCTTGTCGAGCCTCTGGCCTGTGACTTCCCCTAGTTCCCTTTGCCCTCCACCCCTAGTAATCATCAAAGGATTGTTTACTTTGGTTTGAAAACCTATTTTAATAGTGGTCTTATACAATATCCGACTTTATATTTGAGCAGTTTTACTCGGTGTGATGTCCTTCAGGTTCATCCATTCTGTGAGTTGTTTTGCAGATTCATTTCTATTCTTTAATTTGACATAATATTCTGTATGTATGTGCCAAATTTGTTTATCTCTCTGCCCACTAGTGGCCATTTAGTTTGCTTCCCTCGTTTTGTGGTTGTGAATAGTGCTGGATGAATCTGGGTGTGCACCTAACTGTGGTGCTGTGACTCCTCTCTGGGAGGTGTGTCAAGTAGAGAGCGATTGCTGGGTCACACTATTTTTCTACTGTTAGCTTTTTGAGGGAGTGCTATATTGCTTTCCCCAGTCTTGGTGCCCCTTTTACCATGCCATAGTAGTATATGAAGACTCCTATCTCTGAAAGCCTTGCCAGCATTGTGTGTTTGCTTGGTTTTGTTGAGGTGAGATGGAGTCTCATGGTTCTTTTCATTTGCATCTCTCAAATATAAAGTGACCAGATATCCCACTTTTGGTGGCACAGTCCTGATTTTAAACAATTTTTCCTGCGTCCCACGGTGTTTTTAAAAAGTCATGATTTTTGGAAAGAATGTATGTCAAGCTAGGGAATGGTGGGAGAACGGGAAGGGAATATTACACACACATACACACACACACACACACACACACACCCCCTCTGGTCAATGGTGTCCCGCTTTACCAATGTTAAAATCTGGTCACTTTACTCAAATAGTTAGTGATGTTGCGCTTTCTTCATATATGTGTTAGCCTGGGTAGACTAGAGAAACAAATTTATAGACACTTGTGTGTATAAGAAAGCGCTTTATATAAAGAGCAACTGAATGTTGAGAAAATAGCCCAGTCCAGACTAAGTCCCTAAGTCTGATACTAGCCCATATGTCCAATACCAATCTATAAAGTCCTCTTCAGACTCACAAAACACATGCAATGATGTTGGGGAAGTCTTGTGGGTCCAGTGATAGTGTAAGTATCTCAGTGCTGGCAGGGGTTTCCACGTGACTTCTCCTGCTTGGAACACTAGCATAGGTCCGTGTGTCTTTGTCAGTTGCAGTGTCTTCCCGGGAGTGAGCAAAGAGAGGAGTGTCCCCCGCCTCCAAGGAGGAAATACAGAATCATCAGGAGAAGGCCATGCCCACACAGAGGCCTCATTGGCTATATCCTGATTTTTCCAGGCCACACTCTGTCCTTACACACCAGATTATTATGTAACTATAATACATCGTATTATGTAAATACAATATATTTCTTGGCCGCCTGAATGTCTTCCTTGGATAAGTGTACTCTCGTGTGCTGTGCCCATATTTCACTTGGATTAAGGGTTGCTGTGCCAGTGAGCTGATTTGTATTTTATTGAAGTTTCCTTCAAATATTAGCATTTAATTCCTTGTGTGATCATTGCATGTGCGAAAATGTTTTCCTGGTCGGTGGCTGTCCTTTAATTCTATTGGTGAAATCTTTTGATCCACATAAGTATTTGATTTTTAGGGCGCCCTAGTCATCTCGTTTGTCTTCTGCTGTTTGTGTTTTTCTTTTTTCTTTCTTTTTTATGTTTGAGATCTTCTATTGAACAGACAATGAATGCATTGTGCAAAAGGCCAAGGTCACAGATGTCTAGTGGAAAACATCTTTTAAGAATTAATTTTGGACGCAATCTATGAGCTGATGGGCCCTGCTTCACCCCCTCTCTTCTTGAAGGGGTGATCTGCAGGAGAACTGGTTGTTAGATAGCTGCTCTGGGGAACGGCACCCCTGCATGACGACGAATGCTGTGCTAAGTGGTAAACATCAACAGGGAAGACAGCAACCGGAGACAGCAGATTTACCAGTGGTGGAAACACAGGACATACACAGGCTCCCGGAATGGCTTCTCTCGCCGTCCGGCAGCCATGGCCTAGTTTTTCATCCACACTGCATTTCCATTTCCTGCTCTGTCTGCGTCCTCCTTCTCAAAGGAATGCTGAACAACCCAAGCCCAAACCCACCACCTCTCACTTATCCATGGGGGCACAGGAACACACCCCTGGTCTGCTTTCGAGGGCGTTTCTGGCCGGGGATAATGGCTGTGGGTTCCCCTTCCTCTCTCTCCTGAACTTGCTCCCCCCTAACCTGATGATCAAATCAGTCTGAGGTTTCAGTTTGTCTGTCTTGAGTTACTGGGGATCTTTAAGTAAGTGGCTAACGAAGATAGCAGACAGTTTGATCTGCTGGGTGCCCAGCAAATCTGTTTTACAATCTGGAGCATGTCACTCCAGCCTTGTGGTTGTTTTTTTTCCGTGGCCAGCTCCGTCCAGGACGGCTGGTGGGCACCGGAGTTACAAGCTCTCTTCATCAGAGTCAGTTCTTTCTTCGTCTTCCCTGGGGACTGAGTTGCCAAATTCTGGTGGGAAAACGAGATCTCTCTTTGCGGCCCCTCTATGAGGCTGAGTTTTGTCCCAGGCTTCCATTCCACAGAGGGCTTAGCAGGTGCAGTCAGGAAGGATCCACTGCAGACAAAGTTGGCTTGCTTCATGGATTCCTGCACCTGCACTCTCTGGGGCCTCGGCCTGCTTCTCCATTTCAGAATTCAGATTCCGCACCACAGGCCTCTCTTCCTGGTAGGTGGCAGATCTGGGACTGGGGGTGACGGTGGTCCAGGGTGGCACGGGCTGCCCAGCAGCTCCCGCCCTGAGGGAGACAGCTCTTTCAGCCGCTCGGTGCACTGAGGACACCTCCAGCAGTTTGCTCTCCCTCTGGGCCTCCTATGCTGGGGCATGCGTGGGTCTTTTTCATTATTTTTGATAATGCTTTTAGGGCACCCGTGTTTGCCTATATTTTTTTCATTGATGAACTTGATAATTCTAGATTTTGAGGTCTTTGATCCATCTTGAGTTTACTTTTGCATGTGGTCTGAGCTATGGGTCCTGTTTCAGGTGGAAATCCACTTTTGCCAGCACCATCTGTTAAAGAGACTCTCTTGTTTCACCACTTTGTCAGAGATCCGTTTTCTGTTCGTTGATGGATGTACTTCTGAGCTCTCAGTTTTGCTCCATGTATCTGTTGGATCAGTGCTGAGCTGTCCTGACGACGTTGCCTGTGTGGTAAGTTTTGAGTTTGGGAAGTGAGAGGTCTCCTACTTTGTTGATCTTTAGTAGTGCTTTGCTTATCTGGGTTTTTTTTTTTTAATTTTTCCAAAAAAAGATGGTTTAGTTTTACTGAATGATAGTGGAATTGGGATGAGAATTGCATTATAGCTGTTGATTGCCATATTTTTTGGACCATACGCCACTCCCAGTTTTTAGAGCAGGAAAACAAGAAAAAAATATTCTTAACCAAATAATACCAGAATGCTCAAATGTTCTGGGGTACCACACCTTCGGACCATAAGACCGTAACTCCCCAACGTTAGGGTGGGGAGTGCATCTTATGGTCTGACAAATAATGGTACTTTGGGTCATAGTGGCATTTTCATAATGTTAAGTCTTCCATTCATAAGCATGGTATACTTCCATTTCAGATAGATCTATTGGTTTCTTTTAGTAGTAGTTTGTGGTTTTGGTACAAATCTTGTTTACCTGGTTAGATTTATTCTTAACTATGTCATCTTTTGGGTTGTTTTTATATACTTGTATTCGTGGATTCTTTTTCAGAACTTTTTGGTAGCGTAAAATAATCCAACTGATGTTTGTTGATCTTGTGCCTTGTTACTGTGCTAAATCTTTCCATGAGTTCCATTAGTTTTATTTCTATGACTTTGGAATTTTCTGTATGTCTTGAGTCATGTAATCTGTGACTAGGAGAATTTTACTTCTTAGCTAACTTGAATGTCTTTAATTTCCTTTTTTGATCTAATAGCTCAGACGAAGACTATCAGCACAATATTACATAGGATTTGTGATTCCTTGTCTGGTTCTTGTTCACAAGGGGAATGCTTTCAATTTCTCTCAGTTGAGAGCAATGTTGCCCCAGGGTTTTGTATAAGTTGAGAAATCTCCCTTCTATTCCTATTTGTTAAGTGTTTTTATTGGGAATGGATGTTGGATTTTGTCAAGTGCATGTTCTTGCTCAGTTGATATCATGTTATTTTCCTTTAGATGGGAGATTATAGATTACACTGATTGTGTTTCTAATGATGAACCATTCTTGCATATTGGCATGAATCCTACTTGTTTGTGTTGTAGTGTATGTGTGTTTTGAATTTTTTTTGGCTAGCATTTCATCTGTGATCATGAGAAATCAAAATTCAGACGTGCTACATTCAGTTGGTTTTGACTCATCGTGACCCTCTGGGATTCTGAGACTCTTTATCTGCACTGGAGTGGAAAGCTTTCTCTCTCTCTCCTGTTGAACAGATGTTGGGGACACATCTGGCCTCTTCCGACTCCCAAGGCTGAAAGCTACAAGGCTGATAGCAGTTATGCCTTCACCTTCTATTCCTTTTTCCTCCGCTCGGAAACCTAGTTTCCCTTCCACAGCACACACTACTTTCAGACAGGTTTGGTAATTCATTGCAAGAATTACCACAGGGAGCTCACAGAGTCCAGATTATGAGGTTTATTAAGGAAGTTAACAGGTTACAGTACAGATGACAAATGCTCAGGATACAGTTGTTCAGCCAGCATAGTTTCTTCTCTGCCATGCCTACAGGCAGAAATTTGTGGCCCTCAGCCTCTTGGCTTGACCTCTGCCCTGTTCATGTTCCTGTTATGTTACAAAGCTCTTTTGGAGCTGCTGATAAATGCCCAGAGGGCATACCATTTCACTAAAATTAGTTGCCTGTTCTCAACCTGAGAACCTCAACCTGAAGGTACTCAGGTCCAGCTCAATGTCAGCAACCCAGGTCCCCAAATTAGTGCCCAGGGGCATCCCATTCCACACGTCAGCCACCTGCCCTGAAGAACTCCGTTTCACTCGCTTTGTGGGCGAGGGAGCCCACTGCTCTTTCTCATACCCTGGCTCCTGGTGCTCCTCTTTTGCTACTCCTCGGGTGCTCCTTGGGCCTCACAGCTGTTTGCTTTCTAAAAGAAAGTTCAGTGTGCAGGAATCTCAAGTTTAAAGAATATGCTGGCTGTGTTTGCCTGGGTTGACTAGAGAAGTCCAAAGGCACTCAAATATGTGTGTAAGCAAGAGCTTTATCTGTCTAAGAGGAATTGACTATTGAGAAAAAAGCCCAGTCCAGATCAAGTCGCTAAGTCTGATATTAGCCCACAGGTCTGATACCAATATTTAAGGAGCTCTTCAGACTCATAAAACATACACAGTGATGCTGACTGCAGGGAGACCACTGACCTGTGGGTGGGATGTCTGGTGGAACCAGTGGTGTAAGCCTCTCAGAGCCGGCAGGGGGTCTGCATGTGGCTTCTTCAGCTCCCAGGGCTGCATCAGGGTAGGTTCATGTGGCCCCTCCTCAGGGATGTCTCGCAGAGAGTGAGGCCTGTCAGTAAGAGTCTCCAAGAGAGTTAGTAGTAGAGAGAGTCTCCTGCCTCCAAGGAGAAAATACAGGACTTCCCAGAATCCTCAGGGGAAGACCATGCCCGCTCCCAGGCCTCATTGACCTACTAGACTTTACCCCTTCACTTGTAATCCTCTCAAATTGACAACAGATTAACTACCACACTCGCACTACACTCTTGGCCTTTCTCTGATAATGAGGTTCCTCTCTCTCTCTTCCTTACCCTCCTCCCCTTTTGATATGACAATCACAATGATCTCAGTTAACAATCACTCTCTGCTGATCACATAATCCTGTCAGTATCTCCCCCTTTTTGCCCAGACTCATTATGAAAGTGAAAGTATTTTGGTGGGAATAAGAAAAGCTAGACTCAAATAACCATATTAAATAATTCACTATTGCACGTAGTGACTGGTATATATTAGACATACAAATAAAGTTATTCAGCATCACAAACACCTACTCAAATCTTTATTTCTTGTTTGTTTTAGGAGTCTCTTGGGTAAAATAAAATTGGTATTCTGTTTTTCTTGAAACTGTATGATTTAAGTATATAGATCAGGGGTAGAATTCATAGATGATGGATTTTTAGAGATGTGTTACATCATGTAAAATTGTGAAAAACAGTAAATGACTTGAATGAGCTAATAATACAGTGAATACTTTAGTTATCGAAACCTTTAGCTTCATCGAGTCAAGGATTTGGGACATTCTTAAACATACTACCTAGGTTTAGAGGGAGTATATTCCCATTGAATAAGATGATGAACTGTTTTGTCACTTAGACTCAAAAAGCCTGTTTGAATCAGAATTCAACCTGGGTTGATCCAATTTAGATATCTGTTTACCAACCAGCCACTGCCATTGAATTCATTCCAATGGGGATGCTGTAAATAGGTCGAGGGTAGTACCTGCTTGGGTTTCTGAAGCTTGATGTCTATGGGATAGAAAGCCTCGCTTTCTCCTGCCGAGTGGCTAGTGGGTTTGAATTGTTGACCCAGCAGTTAGCAGCCCTGTGAATAACCTACTGCACTGCGGGGGCTTCCCGAGGTTTGCTTCGGTGGGAGGAAAGAAGCTCATTGCCCCGGGTAAAGTCTGAGAAACGTAACTATCTTTTTCCTGTGCTGCCTACAAGAATCAGGAGACAGAAAAAAAGAATAGTTGTAGTAAATCTTTGTATTATCTTCTATTTTGACACAGCAAACAGAAAAAAGGAAATTAGCTACTATATTGGGTTATGAAGAATATTTTACTCATTGCAACTATATTTCTTTTACGAATTACAACTGTATTGACATTTAATCCCTAACTACATTTATGAGGTAAATTGATGGTATTCTCTTCATTTTTATAGGGAGATTGGAACTAGCTTTAATGAAAGCACATGGTAATAGTGGCAGATCTTAGATTTATTATTATCTATTTTTCTTGTTTTTGTGTATGAGAAGGCTGGTATTTTAGCTTTGTGGGGGTTTTTATTGTTCATTTTCTTTTAAAAGACAGCCAAGGTTTGAGCCCAGATTCATTTGACAGCACAGCTCATGGGAAGCATTGGAGGATATAAAGATGAACAAAATATTACACATTCTCTGGATCTTGCGTGGAGAGACACATAATGCTCTGGAAAGTTTGCTGGAATTCCAAATGGGAGAGTAAACGTGGGGGAGGCTTGTGGAGATGGCCTCCGCCTGAGTCAGGCTGGAAGGCTCAGTGGGAGTGTGCCTGAAGGAGACAGGCAAGCTGTTAGGACTGCAGCAGGTGGCAGAGCTGACACTCAGCCTGCAGAAGAGGTGAGAACTATGGTGTTTTGCATCTAAGCCTGGCCTTTGAGTTAGGATTATCTGTGCAGATAAAAAGATATTTTAAATTTTAAGTTTATTTTTGTTAAAAATATACACAGCACAACATACCACAGCTTCTACACACAGTTTGGTTACACAGGTAACATTCTTCAAGCCGTGCTGCCATTTTTCTAGATTATTCCTCCAAAGTTAACATTAACTGCTGCTTCAGTTTCTTATCTAACCTTTGAATTGCCTGCTGTCACTTTGATCCCTCATAGATAATTCTTTAAAAGAGGACAGCCCCCTAGGCAGACATCCTTTACTCATTAAGCTAACCTATTAAAGATTTCAGGGGCTAATTCTGGTTTAGGATGTAAAGATTATCTCAGAGCACTAGTTTAGGGGTTTATCTGGCCTCTGGAAAGTCTAGATTTCGTGAGAATTCGAAGTTCTCTCTCCAAGTTCCCCTTTCCCCTTTTGTTATGATTCATCTATAGAATCTTTGAGCAAGCCACTAGTAGTTCTGCCCTGTCCTAAGCACTGAAATCAATACTTGACTAATTAACTGGAATGTTCTATGACAACTCAAATTCTCCAAAAGAACATGATTGTACATAAGAAACATCAGCAGCTGCTCTTTTTAGTTATATAAATGTTTTGTATAAAAATATCATACAACATTTAGTAATAGTTTAAGATTTCTGGAAGAGATGGAGGAAGGTTGGTGTAACAGAGCACTTCATCTGCTTTATTCCTCTCCACTATTTGGTGGTGAGTTTACTTATGGTGATTTTATGTATGTAGAC
>PVJH01010003.1:65178-76199 GCA_004026705.1 Nesogale talazaci
GGTTAGCAACTGAGTGCTTAACCATTGGTTGACCATAAAGCATTCCTCCCCCAGGTGCAATGTACCTTTCCTCTTCCATACCACCCAAATAATGAAGGGGATCTCTTCACATGTAATTGCAGTCTAATTAACATTAGTGATTAACAATGCTACATTAAGAAACATTAACAGCATTTCATACTAATAAACATCTTTCAGACAAATTTAAATATCTCCCTTTAATAAACAGCCTATTCAACTTTTCACGTAAACTTTTAGTTCTAAAGAGCCACTTGAGTGTTTAGCTTGAATATTTTAAAAAATTAGATGTAGTAGAAAAGTAATGTTTGGTAGGAAGCAATGCCATTTATTTGATCTTGAGAATAATTTTTTTCCTAGCAATATTAAAGTTTTTATCACATAGCAATATGGGCTTATAATACAAGTTTTCAGAACCTGCATAATAAAAATAGGAATTTATTTTAAAGAAGATATTTTCTTTTTTTTTGGCATCACTGCCCTGGTGGGAGTAGGAAGCCCAGCCTTGCTCCTGGAGAGCTGCTGCTGGATTTGAGCCGCCGGCCCTTTGGGCTACAGTCCCGCGCACAACCACTACGCCACCGGGGCTCAGCCAGGAATTTATTTTAACTGGTTAACAAAGATAAACGTTTCTTGGTGCGTACTAGTCACCAGGAGCCACGGGTCAGGCTGATTAACCCCAAGGTCAGTAATTCAAACCAGCAGCCACTCTTCAGGAGAGAGGTGGGGCTTTCTGCTCCCTCCAGCAGTTTCAATCTCAGAAACTCACAGGGGCAATTCTGCCCTCTCATCTCACTAAGTTGATATTGACCTCTCCAGCACGGGACTTTACAGCCATTAAACATGGCTTTGATAGATGTTGGAGTTCTAATCGTTCCTCTCATGACCCATTTTCCTTCCACTCGGGTTCATTTGAGAGGCTGCTTTCCCACTAACAGCAGACATGCCTCAGGAGAGCACCTGCATAACTCTTTGAAGGGAAAGAAAGTGGTGTGTGCTGCACATAGCAGTTTTTAAAGGTCCTCAGGTGGTATATCCGATGGGGTTCTGTGTGTCCCAGTAAAGTTCATATAACTCCACCGGACATATGTGTCTTAGTCACCAGCAGGTCATGTGCACCCTATCTCTCCAGAGGGACATAATACACCCCACTCATTCACCCCACAGCAGATATCCCACGAATGAAAACCAGGTTTGTTTGTTGTTTTTTTCAATAAAAAGCTAACCAAGAAAAACATGAACAGGGCTGAGCCCCGGTGGCATAAGTGGTTGAGTGCGGGACTGCGGCCCATGGGCTTGGCAGTTCAAATCCAGCAGCAGCTCTCCAGGAGCAAGACTGGGTAGCTCCCACGACCACCAGAGGGCAGTGATGCCCCCCCCTCCAAAAAAAAGAAAAAAATGAACAGTTAATTCATGAAAGGTTTAAAGTAAGAAAAATACTGACATCTTCATGTAGTTTAGTGATTGAGAGAGTTTGGGTCAATATGTTACAGTAGTGTTTTCATCAGCATAGTTGTTTCCACTGATAAAAAAAGAAAGCCTTATGATTAAATACTAATAAGCTTAAGTTATTACTTTGACTACCAATGAGATATTCCTTAGAATGCTAAAGCAAAAAAAAAAAAAAAATGCTGAAGCAGGAAGGACCTTAAGTAAAGGATCCCGTTTTACAAAAAAGGAAATTTTCCTTGTAAGCCAGTGGTTCTCAATCTTCCTAATGCCATGACCCTTTAATACAGTTCCTCGCGGTGACCTCCCCAACCATAAAATTATTTTTGCTGGTACTTCACAACTGTAATTTTTGCTACTGTTATGAATTTGGCGACCCCTGTCAAAGGGTTGGTTGTTCAACCCCCCCAAAGGGTTTGCAAACCAAAGCTTGAGAACCACTAAACGTTTACTTTTTATGAACTACCACGTTAGATTTTCTACTGTTAGCTTTCCCTTGATTGTAGTCTGTTCTGTCCGGTTAGACTCTTGTTTGCTTTCCCATCTCTTAGCCAGTGGGAGGGGGCAGGGTCAGAAGAAAGGAGATGGTGTGTGCCAGCAAAATAGAAGAAGCGGGTACACATACATCTGTGTAATCTTCTAACCAGCCTGGGAGGAAAGAATGATTCCTGGGAATGAAGCAAACCTTTCCATTAGTAATTCTCAGCCAAGAAGGAAGAAGCTTGCACTTACCAAACTGATGTGGTGCATTAGAAAATTAACACTAGGTTTCTGGGATATGTCGTTTTGACACATTTCGGTTGCTTCAGTGAAAATTACAGAGACTTTACATTTACCTCCTGCCATTTATGCAGACTTTAAAATAATTTTATTGCTGACTTTTTAAAACAGAAATATATGTCATTTTTCCCAAGCTTTCTAATTTCAAAATTCTCTGTTGTATACCTATCTCTATGAATACATGCCAGCTTGATGCAAATGTCAGTTGAGGATTATTTCCAGGAAATTGGTTTCATTCATGAAAGCATTGCTTCAGTAATATTGACATAATCAGAAAGAAAATTCTTAAAAAGTGAAAATCAAATGTAAAGATAATGCAATGGAGATTGTCTGCTGACCTTTTGGTATGTTGAACCAATATCACAGCATTGTATAGTATTATACATTTCATATAAATCTATAGCATCACATAGTTTTGTCCATTAGTAATCATGTGTAATTATGTTTTTAAATTAAATAATCCTTTTTTTTTTTAAAGAAAATGTTTCATTCACCTAACAGTTGTCTGTGGGTCCATAGGAATAAGTATATAAGAAATGCCTGTAAACCATAGTCATTCAAGCTTTATCATTGTCTTTTGTTTTTCAACGTAAGTTGAACCAATTCTCTTCTCAGTGAGGTACTTAAGCCTGTCAAAGTAGTTGTGGACACAGAACTCATCTCCAATCATGCAATGGTAGTTGGAGAAAATAAGGGGCACATAGTAGTTAAATTTATCATGTATTTTTGTTAGAAGGCCACTGTTTTTACCCCCCAAAAATTTTTAAATAGGTGGTTCATTACTTTTTTTTTTTTAGGTTAAAGAACTATTAGCTTTGTTCTTTTTTTTTTTTAAATAATTTTATTTAAAAGAGCGTAATGTACCAGGCATTCTTTTTTTTTTTTAATAATTTTATTTAAAAGAGCGTTATGTACCAGGCATTTTTTTTTTGGCATTACTGCCCTCTGGTGGTCGTGGGAACTACCCAGCCTTGCTGCTGCTGGATGAACCGCCAAGCCATTGGGCTGCGGTCCCGCACTCAACCACTACGCCACCAGGGCTCAGCCAAGCTTTGTTCTTTTACAGAATAAACATTTGAGCACCTCACATGTCTCAGCTATGTTCTCAGTGTTCAGGATGCAAGGATGAACCAGAATAGTCATGATGCCTCCCCTCAGGGAGCTTACAGAGAATTAACTACATCAATTTCATGTAATTAAGTTCAGTGATGATAGATTCGGGGAGATCTGATAGCATAAGATAGAGAATTAACACTTAAGCCAAGTAACTGATGACTGACTAATCCCTCGTGAAATCTAAATGTTTTAATTATTTAGCAAATGAAATTACTTAAAAGAAATGTTTTACTTAATTAAAAAAATCTACTCTGTAGTGGTAAAGAATAACAAATATTTGTGCTATGATGTTAGCATGTTTGCCCACTACTGTTTTTGCAAACAGCATCTTTTTTATTTTATTGGGGGCTCATCCAACTCTTATCATGATCAAAACACATCAGTTGTACTTAGTCCACAGGTGCACATTTGTTGCCATCATCTTTCTCGAAACATCCTCCTTCCACTTATGCCCCCGATATTAGCTCCCCATATTTTTCCTCTCTCCCCTGTCCCCGTCCCCTTAGCATCTTAGCATAATTATAAAAGTGACTTCTGACCTGTAGGCCCCGTAGATAATGTCTCTGCAATCTCTGGGCTCTGCTTATACTTTGTGAACCTGTGTTTGAGGGTATTCTATGTCCATGTTTGTAGTTGTATGATACTTGGTTTTATATTTAAAATCTTAAAAACTTAGGGCTGTTAGCTGATGATTTATTCAAGAAATTATGTCTTCAGTCTGAAGTGGTAGGAATGTACCCGGGAGCAAGAGATGAAAATCCCTGCCCTCGTGGGGCTGACTTTATGCCTCTGGTTTTTCTGTACATCGTAGAGCGTATTGTCGTCTCACTTGACATTATAGATAGGCCATGTTTTTATTGGTTTGACTGTATATCCCTTTTTCTCCCGTCCTTTAATTTTTCCTTTTTTAAGTATAGAGTTCTCGTTGTTTTCTATTTTGGCTGTATGTTTTCTGTTTTTATTGTAAGTTGCTGAGAATGAAACCAATAGCAAAATCCCATTGCATGTGCTATCAAAAGTATGCATGTGTTTTACCTACAAGGTGAGTCACACTGGTATTCCAAAATTCCCAGTTGCACTTGAATTATGGGGGACTCATCCAGCTCTTATCATGATCAAAACACTGGAACTTCTGGTTGGCTGCAAACTTCTTATATTGTTAAATTACTGTTTTTCAAAATCCCAGGGGAATAAAACACACAGCATCAATGATTACATAGCTTTAAAAAGTGTGCTTATAAGCCTTTGGTTTCAGACATACTCACATTTCAATTCGGTATTTAATTTCTGAAATTTTTCGATAAAAATTAAACTAAATGAAGGGATTTCAAAAAGAGGGAAAAGAAGTTAATAGATAAAAATGAAAAACAAATTTGATTTCTCAATGCAACTCCACCAAGTTCAATACACTTGTTAAGTGGTAGCGTAAGCCATCTAGTCTATCCCTAAAGAGCAGAGGGTCCTAGGAATTTAGCCATTCCAATGCAGTCTTTTCCATTATTAACTTTTTTAAAAAAAGAGTGCTCTTTAAAGATTTTTTTTTTTTTTACTATTAGGAAACAGACAAAAAAAATTAAAAGGAGCCAAATCAGGACTGAAAGATGGATGCATAGTGATACCCCATTGAAACTCTTAAAAAATTGCCTGTGTGTGATGAGCAAGAGCATTGTTCTTGTGAAAGACTCTGAAGCTTTCCAGGAGGTTTCTTTTGCTGATGTTTTGGGTAGGTTTCTCAAAACACTCCATAAGCAAATGTCATTGTTTCTTTTTGGCCTTCTAGAAACTCAACAGGCAAAATGCATTGAGCATCTAAAAAACTATTCACGTGTCCTTTGTTCTTTTGCTTTGACCGGACCACTACCACTCCTTGGTTTACCACTGCTTTGATCGTACCTTGTGTTAAGAATGGTACTGGTAAAGTCAGGTTTCATTGTGTATTATAATTCTTTGAAGAAAAGCTTCAAGATTTTGATCCCGCTTGCTGAAAAGTTTCATCCAAAGCTCTGCTATCTTGTGTACCTCATCTGAGCACAAGAGTGTTGACATTCATCCATCAGAAAGTTTTCGCAACCTTAGAATTTTCTAAGTTGAACCAGTTGAGATGGATCTGTTGCTGGCTATTTGTGCTGTAGATCATCTGTCCTTTTAGGACATAAACAAGATTGTTTCCTACCAAATTGATGTGGATGAACTACTTCTGTAAGTTTCATCTTCAACATTATCTGATTCCTTCTTACCATGTGTTACCCATTTGTGAACTGCTGGTTTCCTGGTGGGACTTCCTCCTGAACTTTGCACAGCATCAATGATTGCATAGCTCTTCCGCCCAAGTTCCAACTTCCAGCTGATGTTTGTTCCTCCAGTTTTAACCAAATGCATCTTGTTAGGATGGGGGGCGGGGGGGCTCTTTTCAAATTGACATCTTTCCAGTATGTGCCATTTTAGTGTCAAAGTTAGTATGAATTTACTTTGTTGTCCTCTCAAATAAAATGCATCCATAGTTTTATAAAACAAATTTTCTTAGAAATCTCTTGTTTGTGCTATATTTTCATCCCAGGGCAGGGATCATTTTACATGGTTTCAAATTGTTTCCATGTATTTCCATATAAAATTAATTAAAACATTCATTTTAAATCTTCCTTTTTCACATTCATAGTTGACAATTGAGACGTAAGTGGCTTTTTATTGTCTTTTTAATTAGGATTCAGTTATTCAGAAGGATTGTAGTGTGAAACCATATTTAGATGTGGTGTAGGGTGCTATTTCTAACTGTAGTTTATGGATTTTAAATTTTTATAGATTTTTAAATGGCTACTGTTGTCACTTACTGCTATCCCTTGGCTACAACTTAGGACGTTCTCATGCACAGTGGAATAAAGCGTTGCCTGGTTCTGCACCACCTCTTGAGGAGCTGTGAATCTGGCGGTGTTCTGTAGACTGATTTTCAGAAGCAGACTACCAGGCCTTTCTTCCAAGAGACTACTTAAAAACCCACCCTCATTGAATTGATTTCTAACTCTTAGCAACCCCTGTATGTACCAGGAAGTGCTCAAAAACACCCGGGGAAAAAAAAAACTTTAAAGCTTTGTGCTTAATTTTTTTTTTTTTAAACAACCTTATCACCTTCAAAATACTCTCCATTACACTTCATACATTTGTCAAATCTGCAATTCCATTTTTGGGAACATTTTCAAACTCATCTGTTTGGGTGGCTGACAGCACCTTCCTCATTTTGTTCGTTGCCTCTTCTGTGTCGTCAAATCACTGTCCTTTCATGTCCCTCTTCATGCACTGAAACTGAAAGAAGTCACACAGAGCAAGGTCAGGAGAGTTAGGTGTGTGGGGCAGAGAATCATGCTGGGTTTTTTCCCTCAAAAGGACTCTCTGAGATGGCCGTGTCAGTGAGCAGGTGCATTGTCATGGTGGCAAGACTGTTCCTGTCTGCCACAAACAGGCCTTTTTTGTTGCACACTGTTATGCAATCTCTTCAGCACCTCTAAATAGAAAGCTTGATTGACAGCCTGATTTGGTAGAGTGAACTCTTAAGTGCACTATCCCTATCACATTAAAAAACAAAACAAAACACATGAGCATCAGGAGTTTTTTGGTATCCCCTGGTAGAGCTTCTAAGACTTTATAAACCTTCATGGGAGGAAACATCTTTAATTTACGCCCTTCCCCCCCCCCCCAATCCGAGCAGCTGGTAGTTTTGAACCACGTTATGATTATCAACCCAATGCTATTTGACAGCAGTACCAGCGCTACTCACTGCCATCTAGTCGAAGATTGTAATGGTGAACGCTAGTAGAAGCTTCATCTTTTTCCCTCAGTGACTGGTGGATTTGAACTCTTGACCTAGTGGTTAGCAGCCTCACTCGTATCCTACCATGCCACCAGAACTCTTTGGTAAGTTAAAATTTGAATTCCATTTGTATTGAAACCTCTGTGTTTTATTCGAACAAGCTAGCCTCCCACCATCACTGAAAGATGAGTGGATGTACCCACTCCTTACTTAGGGACTCTCATTCGGCATTTCATATTTACCACCATAAAAAAATCAGTATTTTGCCTCTTGATGAGGCCGCAAACATGGCATAAAAGAATGTCGTGTTCACTCCCAACTGCTGACGCATCCAGCTGCCTGTGGGGGCTGGCTGTCTAGACCATCGCCTCCAGGTGGACGTACAGACAACTTGGAGCGAGAGGGCACCTGTGCTGAGTACCCAGTTCCTAAGCAGCCTGAAGCCCCTGCCGCTCAAAATTATTGTGAGGTCGATGAGGAGGAAAGAGATACATTGGAGAGGGTGTTTGGTAGAATGCCTGTGAGTTGGAGGACAGCCCATCGTGAGCCTGAAAACCTTTGGAGGGCTCTAAGGACCAGCTCCATGGCCAGGCTCCCATCCCCCTCAGAAGCCCCACTCCTTGGTGACTCGCTGATCCTGGCAGTGTGCAGAGCAAGCTCTTTGGAGTTGTGATTACAGGCCTTGCAGGGGTTCTAAAGAAGCCCCGGGTCCAATGCCATAAGGCCCAGCACAGTGAGAAGTGAAATGATTGAGCTGTGAGTCCTCCAGACACACAGCCCAATTTCATCTCCACCATGAAAGAAGTCACGATTTGAACAGTGGTGGTCACATCAATAAAACCTAGGGGATGTTATATTTCATAAATTAAAAACTCAGACAAATGTATCGTCTGAAAACAAAACAAAAAAATTCCTCTTTTCCCGATAACATTGAGTTTTGGTTAGCCACCTGGTATTTTTAAAGAATTTATTGTTGGTCGTTCAAAAACTACCATAGTTTATACATTTTAATATATACAACTTGTCATCACAAGACTGATTTCTCTATGACCTTAGTAAGGGAATGTCAGAAAGGACATGTGCTAAATTATGTGCCAACCATTGTCTGGGAGAGTGTACAGGCATCTACGTGTTCATCTCGTGCTGAGTTACTGTAAAGTAGCCAGCCCTGACCAGTACACTGGCAACTGATGTGAACTTCATTTCTTCTTCTCTGTCTCGAGAACACCTGCTGCATCAGATTGCCCTGACGTGCAGATCCGTGGCCTTCCTTTAAGAGACATAATTGATCCTGGCCGGCACCTGTTTATTTGATGCTAATGCCCACTGCAATCGAGTGTTCAGATATTATAGCTGTGACCGTCACCACCACTTTGCTATATTGTGGTGGCATCCATGTGCTATAATTCTGAAAGATATACCACTGTGTGAAAGATATCTCACCACGAGTCACACATGAGAACAAGTTCCACCGTAAGCTCCAGAAAGAAAGGCCTAGTGCTCTGCTTCTGAAAATGAGCCAGTGAAAGCTTTGTAAGTCATAGCCGAGTAGTCCGACACAGTTCTGGGACATGTGCTCCCTAGATCGACAGGCACTATAAGACTGCAGCAGTGGACGGACAGACAGGAAGATGGCACAAGACTGTGGGGCATTTTGTTCTATCTGGGCTTGTCATGACTCACAGTGAATGAAAACAATGTTTTGGGCAAGAAGTGTCTAGTAGTGGGTTAACCTAAAATCATTAAGATTGGGCTCAGTTTAATTTTGCAACTGAGTTTTCAGAGAACTAGCAAAAAGATTAGGAGAATCTTTCAAATATTTTTAAATAGGGTTCTAAATTCATCCTAAATGTTAGCCCCTTTAAGCCAACAATTGTGTGAAGTCATATATACCTTTGTAAGTTTAACATCCCATCTAAAATATAATCAATTGGGTTGAGATGATCTATGAATCCTTCTGTGAGGATTACTACTGTAAGTGTATTGTCCATCTTGTTAAACTGGAAAGATACTCTGAAGGCCTTTAAATCGTAAGTTTCCTGATAGAAGTTCAGGTACTCAGGCTTTGCTTAAGTAATGACTGGTGTTGATCAAGAACTTGCAGTTGGTTATTGGGCAGCAGTGGAGTGTTGCACTTGAAGGGGTGTGAAGACGTTGACAGCTCTTGTTCCTGGGCAGCTGGCGCCCAGCAGTACTCTGAGTTTGTCTTCTTTCTGTGCTTCTGCTATGCACATATCATCTATCTGCTGTGATGGGGAAACTATCCTATAAATTGTTTTACAGATTTAAGCTTCAGGGGCTTGTGATTAAAAATGTGTAGCATGGGGCTGAGCCCTGGTGGTGGTGTGGTTGTGCGCAGGACTGCGGCCCACTGGGTTGACGGTTCAAATCCAGCAGCAGCTCTCCAGGAGCAAGGCTGGGCCTCCTACTCTCACGAGTGGGCAGTGATGCCCCCCAAAAAAGCAAACAAAAAAAAATGTGTGGCAGCATTTACTGGACGTACTGTTTGTATTGATTCTATGCTGAAAGTTATATTAAAAGGATTGTGGTTTCTAAGGATTTTGAAGTTTGGTTTCTTGATGTGGTGTGATAGAGAAGGACAATTCCCCACATCCTCTTTTTAAAAACTGTAATAGGGAACTGTTCAGAATTTATTCTGAAGCTTTTGGAGGTAGGTATCATATTTTTAAGTATATTTATATGTACATGTAATTCAAGTAAATTCTGAAGTTTTTGTCACTTGTAAACAAAATAATCACTGGGTAAACTTTAAGGTACTTCCTTTTGCCTCTATACCATACAACTTCACAATATCTAAATTAGCTGATAAAGAGTGTGCTCTCTCACTTGCTCCTGCTGAGGTTCAGCCTCAAAAGGTTGAGTTGTTTTGTTTTGCAAGTAAAAGTTCAGGCTGTCTAGAAGTTCTCAACTTAATAAGACTAAGATGAATGATAAAGCGCAGAGGGCATGGTTGGTGAGAGGTAGAATGAGGACCAGGTAGAGATTTGCCTTAATATGGTAGAACTGGAGGAGCCCTGGTGATGTAATGGGTATGTGTTGGGCTGCTGACCTGATGGTCAACAGTTCAAAAAACAAGCCTCTCGAAGGGAGAGAAACCAGGCTTTCTACTCAGTAAAGACTTCAAGTCTCGGCTGAGCCCCTGTGGCATCACGGTTGAGTGTGAGACTGGGGCTCACTGGCTTGGCAGTTCAAACCCAGCAGCAGCTCTCCAGTGGGTCTCCCAGTCCCACCAGAGGGCAGTGATGCCCCCCCCCCCACACCAAAAAAAAAAAAAGAGTTAAGGTCTTGGAAACTCACAGGGCACAGTTCTAGCTTGTCCTGTAGGTTTGGTTGCATGAGTCAGAATCGACTGAATAGAAGTAAATTTTTTTTAATCTGAAATGAAGCTGGAATAGAGGTAGGAAATAGCCTATAGTTTTATGAGATGATTTACTTGGTTAATGGGTACAGGCAAGTTTAGATGGATGAATTTCCATTTGTAACCATTCTCTTTCCCCATAAAAGACAGATAAGAATTGGTGTAAAAGTTTCACCCATTGGTGTTTTTGATTAAGATGAGAGATCAGCATATAATTTGCAAATGAAAGGCAGACTCATGTAGGGAACTGGTTACCTAACTTATTCATTTTTTTTTTTTTTTTTTTTTAGGCATCACTGCCCTCAAGTGGTGGGAGTAAGAGGCCCAGCCTTTGCTCCGTGGAGCCGGAATTGAACCTCCATCCCAGTGGGCCGCAGTCCCGCGCACAACCACTACGCCACCGGGGCTCAGCCCAACTTATTCTTGACTTTGGGGAATTTATAGTCTGGAATTAGAGAGAGATTTCTGAGTTTGCTG
>PVJH01010004.1:0-64740 GCA_004026705.1 Nesogale talazaci
CCTGAGGGAGCAAAGGGATGCATAAGGGTTGTAAACTTATATAGGATCCCATGGGCTCTAGGCCCTCCAGTGCGCCACCTCCTTCCCCATCAAGCCTCTTTCTGACCACATTCTGACCTGTTGGGATCTCACTTCTTTCCTCATCCCAAGAGATTGGGAGGTTCACCTTCAGAGCACCAGTTGTCACTGCTCTGGCCTCAGCCTCCTGTAAGCCCCCATGACTCACCAGGTAGGATCAAGCCCCCACTTGGACCACTCTTGTATCCCCTCCACTCTATCTGGCACCCTAGTGCCTCAGGCAGCCTGCATCCCTCTACCCTTCTCAGAAGTGAAATGCTTTGCAATATAGATTTTCTCCCTATATGCACAAGAAGTTCACCTGTCAGTAGCTTCTTCAGAGACCTTGCCCTTCCAAACTGCCAATCATGCATTGTGAATACACAAAAGAATAGCCTAGTATATGCTTTACTACTACTGGAAATACAAAGTATCAGCTAAGGAGGTGATCTCTAAGTGAGGATTATATAAACATATATACTAAAAAAAATATTTCAAGGGGATGGCTTATGTAGTTGTAGAGGCAGACCAGTGCAACATCTGATGACCAGGCATTCGGTTGAAGGCTTTCCTTGGCTCCCACAGTTATAGCTTATATGTAAGGCTATGAGCTCATTGGGTTTGGGGAACTGGAAAATCCCATAATCTGTAGGTCAGGTGGCAGGATGCTGAATCCTGTTGCCAAATCTAGTGGTCAGAAGATGGTAATGAAATTCAAGTGTCATGAGAGAGCAAGTTTTTTGAGAACATCTGTACATATTGGATGCAGTCCGTATATATTATATGTAGTCCTTACCTCTCAAGGAAACTCCCATTTCAACTGACCAGCTACTCACAACACATCACAAAATGGCAGCTGATTTTATAATATCTTCCAAACTAGTGAGAATCATGGCCTAACCAAGTTCACATGTAATATTGGACACCACAGGCCACCCCTTTTCAATCAGTACCTCTGTACACTACCATTGAGTCCATTCTGGCTCATATCCAGTCTATATTTGTTTTTCAAAACAAATGAGAATTAAGGCTTGATAGAAGTGAATCCCTCCCCCACGCCACCCCCATCAGTCAGCTAGATCACAAGTGAAAGGCTGCACATTCTTCTCTTCTACCTCTAAATTATATCCCACATATGCAAAATAGATCCTTCTTAGGCACCCTGCTGTTTTCTTTAGGAAATAAAACATGCATGTCCATGGGAGCAGAAAATCTCACCTTTCTCCTGAAGAGTGACTCATGGATTTGAACAGCTGAGTGTATGGTTGGCAGTTCAATACCTATCCCACCAACTCACCAGGACACCCTCTCCTCAAACCACATATAATCTCTAAATAAAGACAAATATAATATTAGACTTTTGTTTATCATGATACAACTAGCACATATGCCATTTAAAACTTTGTACCTTTGTTTACATTTTACAAACATAATAATAGCCAGCACCATCAGATTTCTTCACCACATTTGCTTATGTACACATTTGTTTTCAGTTATTGTGTCAGGGAGGTGCACATCATGGAATATCAATTTAACAGAACAAAATGTGGTGAAGAAAGCTGATGGTGCCTGGCTATCAAAAGGCAGAGCATCTGGGGTCTTAAAGGCTTGAAAGCAAACAAGTGGCCATCCAATTCAGAAGCAAAACCACACTAACCTGTGTAACCATGAGGTGTCAAAGGGGATCCAATATCAAGCATCAAAAAACTAAAAATTATATCATTATAAATGAGGGGGAGTACAGATTGGGGACCCAAAGCCCATCAACAAATGAAGCAACATCCTCTTACAGAGGGGTTGCAGTGAGTAGATAAGCCAGTCAAGGTACAGTGTAGTAATAATGAAATGTGCAACTGCCTCTAGTTCTCAAATGCTTCCTCCCACCCACTCTGATGCTCCTGGTTCTACCAAACAAATCCATCTAGACCAGGGATGTACACTGGAGTCAGATATATGGGAAATTTAAGATAGATGATCAATCAGGACTAATGGAGGGAGTGATGATACTGGGAGGGTGGAGGGAGGTGGAGTAGAAAGGGGGAACTAATTTCAGGGATCTAAATATGACCTCCTCTCTGGGGTACAGACAACAGGTAAGTAAGTGAAGGGACACATTAGACAGTGCACTATATGAAAATGTAATAACAATTTGTAGTTTAATAAGGGTTCATAGGGGAGGAGGAGAGGAGAGGGGAAATATGGGGAGCTGGTTTCGGGGGCCTAAGTGGAGGGAGGATGTTTTGAGAGTGATGATGGCAACAAGTGTGCAAATGTGGCCTGGATACAATTGATGTATGTATGGACTGTGATGGGAGTTGTATGAGCCCCCAATAAAATGATTTATTAAAAATAGGAGGGGAAAGGAGAAGCTTATATCAAGGGCTCAGGTAGAAAACATTTGGAAATGAATATGGTAACATATGTACAAATATGCTTGATACAAATGATGTATTAAATGCTATAAGAGCTGGTAGAGTTCCCAATAAAACCATTGAAAAATAATAATTGCAGATCTCATTTATGCAACTGGTCACATGGCTGCAGATGGTTTTAAAAATTACCTTTTCCCATCATCCATTCTATCTTCCTTTTGCCTCCAGAAAGCACCTCAGTTGGTTGTGGTTCGTTACCTGGTGGCATGTTCCAGCTTTTTCTTCCTGAGGGATCTGGGCCATTAGCAGTCATATCAGAACTGGGTTGCTGTAAGCTCTCATTAACTTCGATCACAGGACATGTACATGTATCTTTGGTATCTCATATATCAAAGACACACCCTTTTTTCATATCACTAGGTAGCATCAACCCAATTTTTTCATGAGAATCAGGATCAAGCTCATCAGCTACTGTTGTAACCCTATTCATTGCTCTGTAGACATGGAAAGCCCAAGGCAGCCAATTCAAAGGAATCAGCATTTAGTGTCCTTCTGGTACCACTCCTCCACTTGAAATTATGATCCCGAGATACACAGAGCACAGAATCTGAGGACAGGTAGTAAAACATTGACAAATGAGACAAACAATGACAAAAAAGGCTAATAGTGAGTGATGCTGTCCCCACATGTAGTTCTGGATTCTTGGACTCATGAATCTTGGCTCTTTGAGAAACAAAACCATATAATGGATACTGCTTTAATATTTCCTCACCCCAGCAAGGGATTGACACCTTGCTGATAGCCCAATTGTGTCAAGAGAAGTCAATTCCAATTGTTAAATCAATTCAGCTGCTTTAGGGTGAGGGGAGCAAGGTGAGACCAGAGAAATCCTATTGACACTCTTCATTTTCTTTGCCATGAGTTTCTTGATCTAAGGTGATTCTGTGGGGTTTCTGAGACAATCTATATGTCCACAGATGCTGTTCTGTCGTATGCTTTCATGCTTTGTGTGTAGGGAAGGCAAACCTATAGCCAGGTTAAGTGGTTTGTCTCTCAAAGAACATAATGTTGTCCATCCCCTGATATAAGTGGTGTGATGTAACTAACCTTCACCAGGTGGCTGCTCACCTGACACTGCTGTAGAGCATTCTTTTGTTGTGATCCCCTCCTTTACAGCTATCCATTTTTTTAGTTCTTTATGAATGGACTGGACTAACACACCTACTTGAGGGATATGTTGTCTCTAAAATCCAATTAAACCAACCAGTTGTTGTTATGCTTCCTTTTCAGTTGTGGCTTGTGCCAAGTGTCACAACTTATCCCTTATTTTTGAAGTACTATCTGGATATACTTCGCATAACTGGGCAGATTAAGCCCCCATCTTATCATATGCAAATGTCTTACCAATTAGTCTAAAGTAATTAACTAGACTGTCATCAATACAATGGACCAGTGTGATGTCCTGTGTGGGAAAACCCAACGTGATCCAAGTACTTCTGGACTATATTATGACAGGAGCTGTGAGGTTGACAGGCCTCTGCATTAGAACAGTGAAGGTGTGCTGCTGGATTAGCCAGTTGACAGCAAACTGAAGATCCTTAGAAATAGGAATAGAGAAAAGATCTGTAAGATTCATGATCTTCAACTGTCATTCTCCAAGATCCATCAGTTTTTTTTTGCTTTGTACAGGCCAAAGGAGCTGGGTTTAATAAGGATGTAGTAGAAATTGCTACTGGTGTTCTTTAAATCCTGGATGGTGGCAGTAATATTTGTAATCCCTCCAAGAACATGGCATTGCTTTTGGCTTTTAGGATACTATTTTCCTAGTCAAGGATATTTCTAATAGTTTCCAGTTGGCTTTCCCTACCAGATCAGCCACATGACAGGGATCAAATGTAATGGTTTTTACAAGCGACTGTACATGTCAATTCCAAATATGAATTCTGGAACTGGTAAAACCCTTACAGTATGAGTTCAGGGAGCCACTGGGCCTACTGTAAGATGGACTTAAGCTAATATTTACTTAATCATCTGACCTTCATACACCCTTCATACAATGACTGTCAGGCCACAGTGATGTTCTGCTTCTCCTGAAGTTAGTGTCAGTTCAGAGCCAGCTTCCTGTAATATTCAAAATGTCTAATGATTTTCTTTTCTATAATAAATGGTTACCTTTATAAAGGGATCTCTTTGGGAGTGTGGGAGAAGTTTTCAGCAGTGTGATGGGTTTTTTGCTCAAGAGGACTTGGCTTTTCATTCATTTCACTTATTTAAGGAGTTCAAAGAGTATAAGGGCTTCAAGCCCAAGGTTTGATTAAATGATGCTTTCTCTGATAATTTGTTAGACTGTTTACTTGATAGAGCATTCTGCTTATGTGGTAGTAGTAAATCTCCTACCCATTTTACTCTCAGGGACGTCATGACTAAGTAACCAACACCATAAACCTATACGATGGCATAGTGGTTATGACCTAATTACAATGTCAGCTCATCAAAAACACTAGGTGTACCTTGGGAGAAAGACAAGGTTTTCTGTTTGCATAGTAAGTTACAGTCTTTGAAAATCAGAGGGTCCGTTTTATAGTACCCTATAAGGTTGCTTTGGGTCAGCATCAACTAGGTTGCAAGTGATTTTAGTTTTCGGTTTAAGTCATACTATCTTGACTACTGCTTTTATTCTGGTGTCCTTTATAAGAGTCACACCCATCTTGATTTGGGGATTGTTACCAATTGGCCCCTTTTTCTCTGGGTCAAAAGAAGCTCTATTGTACTTAGATGTGTTAATTCCATTAAGATATTTCTCAATGTCAAATCTGACACAGTAAATATAAATGGCAGCACCCTTCAAGGACGGTGTAACTGCCTGCCTAAATTTGTTCCTCACTGTTGTGAAAGAAACCCTCATGGCATGGCGTCATGGGTTTCAAGTTGGACTGTGAACTACAGAGTCAAGAGTTCAAAACCACCAGTCGTCCTGAGGGATAACAAGGAGATTTCTAGTCTTGTAAGGATTTGCTGCCTTAGAAACTCCCAGGAGCAGATCTGCCCTCCCACGTGGCTTCACTACAGCTTGGAATCCACTTGATGACAGTGAATTTGTTTTCCAGTTTTGTGGTAGTTAAAAGTACTCCTGGATGGATCTGTGGGTCCACCCCAATAAATTCATTCTAACTTTTCAATTTACCTAAGTTCTTGAATACTTTTTCCCTATAATATACTAAAAGAGTTCAGGAATTTCCACTTGATGGCATGTAGGTCACTGATTAATCCATACTTAACTGAACCAACCAAATAATCTATTGGATTCTTTTCTGACTTCTTGAGCTGAAGCATTGCATAAAGAATCTGTTCTTAGTGATAAACTCAAACAGATCCAACCTTATGCTCCTTGCCTGATTATCCTGCACTCCTATTAGATGACCCAACTCGTATTCCCAGGTTTTCTTTTGTGCATATTAGAAAATCAAGTTTTTTTTCAAGTGTAGCTTGACCCCTCTTGGGTCACACTATGAATGTCTTTATTATTTAGCTCTAGGTATAGGTCTTATAGCAAAAAGGGGTGGTGAGAGTAGGCCCTGGGGATACTCCGCAACATTTTACAATGAAGTTGCCTCTGGTGATGTCCCAGGTGATCTCTGAGGCAAACAATCTGCAGGTGTAGTGAAGATATCAGCTCATCAGATAGGGATGGAGTAGTTTTAACTGTGGACTGAAGCTTAGCTAGTGAAGATGAGCATCTTTTCAGAGGAGAATAGAAGAACTGATTCTATTGACATGGGTGAGTCAATAGAATTTAGGAATGCAGTGTTCCCAGCTTTGTGATTATCTTTCCACATATTTACCATCCCAAATTTCAGGGTGCCTTTCTTTTCCAACCATGTTCTCATTTTAACTTTAGAAACCAGTTGAGATTGTGGACTCAACTGACATTGTAATTTAGTCAGAGTTACAAGAGGACCCTGCGCTTGGATTTTGACATCTATTACTTTCCAAGAAGTGTGACTATTTCAGGGCACATGTGGAAAACTTCAGGTCTTGTGGGTGGTGTTTGATGCTTGGATCTTAACTTTCTTCGATTATTTTACTAGGTAACATAGGAACAACAAGACAATTTCCTTCTCATTCTGACAAAATTGAAGACAACCGTTGAATATGCAATTGCACAAACATTAATTTTAGAAATATTTGTTAATATATGTATCTTTTACTATCACTTCATGCCATGAATTAGTAGTACCAGTCTGGTGTCATTGTAAATTTTATGGTTGAACTGCTAACCATATGATCAATGGTTCAAACCACTGCTCTGAGGGAGAGGGAGATATGAGACAGTTTTTACAACTCTAGAAAAATGTATAGAATTTTTATAAATTGGAACCAATAACAGTAGGATTTAAAAAAATATTACTGGAGGCAGATAGTCATCAGAATGTTAAGACTAGCCAGACTTGAAAATCAATTTAGAAAACCCATCTTTATTATTTTGTTCCTCTGGCAGTACCAATTGTCTTATACTGGATTCTCTAGTGGACCCAAATAAATGTAGCACATATATACTAAAAAAACCCCACAGATATTGAGCAAATTCTAATGCACAGTAAGACTAGAGCACAGAGGAGAACTGCCGCTCTAGGTTTCTGAGACTGGAATGCTTCAGGGAAGTAGAACGTCTCATCTTTATCTCAGAGTGGCTGGTGGTTTCAATGTTAATAGTGTGACATGTAATTCACTACATCACATACACACAAACACACGAGAGAGAGAGAGAGAGAGAAAGAGAGAGAGAGAGAGAGAGAGAAAATTAATTTCAGTGTAATGACTCTTGCAGCTGTGTCATCATTGTGGCTGTTAGATACTGTTGAGTCAGTTCTGATTCATAGTGACCCTAAAAATAACAGGTGAAACACCAACCAGTCCTACACCATCGTCATGCTCCATCTTTTCAAGGCCTTCCTCTTTTATTTCTTCCTCTCTACTTCATCAAGCATTGTGTCCTTCTCCAGGCACTGGTCCCCATTCATGATTGTTCAAAGTGTGTGAGAAGAAGTCTCCCCATTCTTGACTCTAAGGAACATTATGGTTGTATGCTATCCAAGACAGATCTGTTTGTTCTTTTGGTAGTCCATCAGACTGTCAATGTTGTTCACCAAACCATGATTCAAATGCATCAATTTATCTTATGTCTTCTTTATTCAACAGTGAACTTTCATGTGCATTGTCCTCATGTGGCACTTGCAGCCACTGAAACAGAATAAGGGACTATTGCATTGGTTAATATCAGGAAAGGTGTGTGTCCAGGTAGAATCCTCTTCACCCTCTTTGTGATTGTTGAGACCGGTGAGTAGCAATTATAGGAATCAGAAGCCAGTCTGGAGACCTGAAGTTTCAGACCCTAAGTGATAAAGAATCACAGGTCAAGTTGAAGGTTATCCCTCATAAGATTGTGGGTATCAGGTATGAAGTTGCTAGCTCACATTCCAACAACCAATAGAGCATATCAAGCTGTTTGCAAGCTTAAAGCAAAGTAAACTTTATCAGAACACAGATATTGGATGCTGACTGTGCTCTCTAGGAAACTCCCCTTTCCAAAGATGGGCTCCTCATACTTGAGCACAGAAAAAAAGAAGAGAATATTTGCCAAAGCACCGTGAATCATGGCTTTTCCAGATTGATGTGTGATATTACCCATCATGTGCCCCAAAGTATTGAAGTTGTGAAAAATCTTGGCTCTAAGAATTTAATAAATTCAACCTTGTAAAAAGTACTGAGCTTACTATAATGAGTTTCTTCTGTAAATGACAATAACTGGATTTGTCGATCTTGGAGGCTTGGGGTAGCTCAGTATCCCAGATTTATGTATCTGGCACAAATAGAATATTAAATATGAATGTTCACTGAGAAAGTTAACAGTATTTACATACATACAGTGCCCTTCTAAGTCTTTCAATGATTAAAATGCTTTCTTGCACTGTCTTCTTAGATCAATACAGTACAGAGAAAATATATTTGAAGACAGAGTTTAAACATAGTAAGGATGTGGCTGCATCTGACTAAGGGAACAAGAGGTCTAAGTTTTCGCTCTTAAAGGGAGATTGCACATCAGCAGATATTCTTGAAGCAGAAAACAAAGCATTCCTGTTTGTGAGGTGTACTTTTCACTCTCTCTTTAGTTTCCTACCTCAGGGGTGAAAGAGCATTGAGGACAACTGCAACTGTGCTGTCCATTCAGAGCAGGGGCAAAAATAAGAAATCATTGCTACACCGAACCCTGACTGACTTGTCTCCTTCTTGTGATCTTCTATAAGGGGATGTCCTGTTACCTACAGATGGGTTTTGGGTCCCCAGTCTATACTCATCTTCATTTACAATGATTTAATTTTTAGCTCTTAAGACTTAGTACCTGATCCCTTTGACACCTCATGGTCACACAGACTGGTATGCTTCTTCCATGTGGGCTTTGTTGTTTCTGAACAAGATGATCACTTATTTATCTTCAAGCCTTCAATACCCTAGATACTATATATTTTTATAGCTGGGCACCCTCAGCTTTCTTCACCACACTTTTTATGCACACATTTGTCTTCAGTGATCTTATCAGGTAGGTGGGCACACAATTGTATGTTTTTTTTTCTTTGATGCCTCATGGCTGATTCCTTTGACAACTCAGGGCCACACAGGCTGGTGTGCTCCTTCTTCCATGTGGGTTTTGTTGTTTCTGAACTAGATGGCTGCTTGCTTACTTTCAAGCCTTTAAGACTCCAGATGCTACATCTTGATAGGCACCATCAACTTTCTTCAACACATTTGCTTATGTACACATTTGTCTTCAGTGATCATGTCAGAAAGGTGAGCATCATGGATGCCAATTTAATAGAACAAAATGTTCTTGCATTGAGGAAGTACTTCAATGGAGGCCCAGTGCCCATTTGTTGCCTTAATACTAAAACTACAAATATATGCATGTAGATTTATTCCTCCATCATCACATATAAATATATTTACATATGTACATGCCTATAATTAAACTTCTATAAATGTCCTTTGCCTCCTATCTCCTTCCTCTGTTTCCTTTTACTTTCCTGTTGTAAGCCTTCATTTAGGTTTCAGTAATTTCTCTTGGTTACATTACCCTTGATCAATCCCTATAACTTTCCTCTAGTTCTTCAATGTTTCATGATCCCAAGTCTAGCTTAGGAATCCAGCTAGATCAGAGGATGTACACTGGTACAGATAGGAACTGGAAACACATGGGATCCAGAACAGATAATCCCTTCATGACCAGTGGTGAGAATGGAGATATAGGAGGGTGGAGGGAAGGTGGGGTTAAAAAGGGGAACCAATTATAAGGATCTACATATAACCTCCTCCATGGGGTATAGAAGTGGGTGAATGAGACATTGGACAGTGTAAGATATGGCAAAAATAATTTATAAATTATTAAGGGTTCATGAGTGAAAGAGGGAGTAGGGAGGGAGGGGAAAATGAGGAACCAATACCAAGGGCTTAAGTAGAAAGCAAATTTGTTGAGAATGATTAAGGAAACAAATGTACAAATGTGTTTGACATACCATGGATGGATGTATGGATTGTGATAAGAATTGTATGAGTTCCCAAGGAAATGATTAAAAAAAAAAGAAATCATACATGAAATTTCCAAACCTTCTGTTGGCTCTCAGTCCTTTTAGTGCTAAGAAGTTGTTATTTAAAACATAATTAATTCATACTTCTGTCAACTCTGGACTTAAGAGTTATTTATATCTTTGAAGAGAAAGAGAACTTGTTTTTTTAGAAATCAACTAGTTTCTCATAACTTTCAAACAAGACCCATTTGTATATTTTCTCTACTAGTCTCTTTCATCATAATTTCAGAAAAAAGTATTCCAAGTATAAGTGTGGGTTAGATAGACATAATCATATACCATACATTTAAGAAAAATCCACTTAAACATGACTAGTTCTGAGAGTTGAAGGATTATTCAATTAGCAATGGCATTTATTTTTCTACCAAGCAGTCATTGATGGTAAATCAAATGAATTATGATGTCTTGTCACCCAGGAAATATGGGATAGAAATATAGACTTAAATAGACAAGGAAATATATAACTTTAAACCTTTAAAATATATATTAATGCATAGACCTATACAGAGCAAAAATACCCAGTTAATACATGATTTTGGAAAAGGCAATTTCAGGATTGCTATGAAATAGAACCAAATTTCCAAAGATAGAGTTTATCGAAGTTCTACATCAATAATTCTATTGAATTCACTTGAGGTAATATCTATGAAGTAAAGTCATAGTTTCCAGAACTCATGATGTCACAAATATTATCAAAGTCTTAGTTGATGTACAGTCACCTAAATTGATGATGATTTAGTCACATTAGTGTTTAGTCATAATACCAGCATTTAAAAATGCTTTTCATTTATTGGGATATGTTGAATCATTGTTGAAACATGGTGTTTTTTTTTTAAATATCCAGTAACTGCAAAAAAGCCCAGCAAAACAAAAACCAAAGCAATCTTTGTTTATGTTTAGAAGCTAAACAATAAAGACCTAACTTTGAATCCACATTTTTTGTAGGTCAACTCTGTAAAAACAGACCACCGACCCAGACTCCCTTGCCCTCAAGTATGTTCTAACTCACAGCCATGCTAGAGAACAGAGTAGAACTATTTCATTGGCTTTGTCAACCTGTAAATCTTTAAAGGAACACATAGGCCCACCTGCAGAGTAGCGGGTGGGTTAGAATGACCGACCTTTGGTTCGCAGCCAAACATGTAACCCACCAGGCCTGTAGGGCTCTATAAAACACACACCAAACCAATCACAGGCTCAGCAAGTTGATGCGGACTCACAGCGAACCTTTAGACTAGGTAGAACTTCGCCTGGAGAGTATCTGAGACTGTAACTATTTGCCAGAGTAGAAAGCTCAGTCTCTCTCCCTTGAAGCAGCTGGTGGTTTTGAACCTCAAATCTTGTGAATCACAACTGAACTCATCTCCCCTAGAGACCAGAATTTTAATAGTACCAACCTGTGTATAAAGTACTGAATATCAAAATGGATGGTCTATTCTGTTAATCTTTACTTAATTCACAATTAGAAAGCAAAATAATATAAGTTTATGCTTCTTTTAAATGCTCTTTATTGGTTATAGCTATCCATTTTGAAAACTAATGTCCCAAAATTGTAATGAACATGGTTTTTGGAATATTTCTTACCGTGTACTTCATTTTTAAGGTCCTATCTTATCTTGTTTCACCCAACCTGACTCAACACAGCCCTCAGTTGAAGTGTCAAAGTGAAGATTATTCTCAAACTTGCAGCCTTTGATTTTACAGGTCTAGATATTTCCATACATAGTTCACTAAGAAGGAACATAGAAATTATGAAACATAAACATAAAAGTAATTGTACCATTTTTAGAATAATATCCAAAGGTTCACCTGTGTCTTAAGTTAAGGGAAGGCAGAGTTGAATGATTTCTTATCCTCTAAGCAGTCCTGTGCCAAAAAAAGAGGAGCTCCTTTTTGCCCTCAATGTACCTTTGCAAAAGAATCCGGTCCCCTTAATTATTGGAAACTCTTGGATCACCCAATGAGAATTCAAGACCAAGAGCTAAAATATTTTTAAATTTTCAATCACTGATGATTGATCTCTTACGCCTCATAAATATTTCAAATGGTGTCATAGAAATAAAATTGCAAACAAAAGTTTATTGTTTTCTTGTATTTTGGAACTATTTAACACAAAGATGTACAACTGAAAAAAAATTGCTCCTATCTCAATTTTAGATTCAAAATAACCACAGGGAATTAAAACTCATCAAATTAACATCATTGAAACATGATACAATGTTATAGCTGGAAATCTATGTGACAAATCAGAAAAATGGTATTTATTATGAAGATATCAATATGCTACTCCAAAAATCTGACCAACTGCTATTGGGTTAATTCTGACTTAAACAACCTTATGAACACAGTAGAACTGCCCCTTTGGATTTCTTACACTGTAAGTCTATATGTGCTCTGTAGACCTGTTGTCAGGAGAGACCAGTCTCTGGAAAAAGAAGAAGACACTTGACAAGATGTATCACACATTTGCTGCAGCAACAAGCTTAAATAAGGAAACAATTGTGAGGATGGCATGGGCGTGGGCACTGTTTTGTTCTGAACACCTTGGGTCAGAACCAACTCAACAGCACCTAATACCACCACTGCCACCACCACCACCACCAACACATCTTCATGAGAACAGAAAATGTCATCTTTTTTTGTGGAGCATCTGGTGGTTTCAAAATGCTGACCTTTGGTTATCAGTGCGGCATGTAACACACTGGACCACTAGTGTGAGGGATACTCCAGAAGACGAGAAAACATAGCAATTCTAATATTTTAAATAAGGCAGAGAAGAGAACAAATCTTCCTTAGAACCATTTTTTGTCATCATTGTTGAAAGGAAAAAGGATATCCTAATGAGCTTTCAGTTAACCAGGGTGCATTAGTCCTTGACTATTTTATCTGTTTGGATTGACCTTTGAGGATTTACTAACATGTTATTGTGAGGGGCAATGATGAAACTGAACAAAGGTAGGAAGTACAGTTAGTCAACTTGCATACATCTCAGCTCTGTTTCTCTTAGTTATGAAGTGTTGTAGGGGAAGACACCTCACAGCTCAGTGTCTCTATTTTATAATTGATAAAGGGTTTAGACTACAAATTAATTCTGCCATGAAAAAATGTATGCTAAGAGAGAACTTTTGACATCATGAGTACCTTGGTGTTACCAAGCCTCCGTGCTTTATAGACAATGTTCTTAAGAAAAGACATAGGTGAGTCCTTGGTTTCAGTAGATTTAGCAGTGACAATATTCATGTCACTAGAATAACAAGACTCTGCTTTTTTCCCCTACACTTCAAACACAATAAACTTCTACTACTTCTCATTACCCAAAAGTTGTCTTTTGCAAATATAATGTCATTAAAAGATTATGATCAGATTCCATTAAATGATCAGATTCCATTAAACCAATAGAAAGAATTTGACTTGTAGACATAAGAAGATCAAGTGTTTTCCTTGTGAAATTGAGCCCTCTGAATTTTTCAATTCATTTGTGAACAATCATCAACATTAGCACCAAATGATGAGGATACTTTCCTCAGGGAAGTTACAGTTTAGTGAAATATAAACTCAATATGGGTGGAATACTACCTTTAATGCTGTGCTATAAAACACACTGAAGTCGACTTTGAAACTGATCAACAGAAATGTGATCGAGGAGAGGAGAGAGCTAGTATATGAGCTGTCATCTGTCTACTTCATCGACACCTGAAATCTGGGGTGACTAGCCATGGACATGAAGGCACGACCGCCCCGCCCCTGTGTATAGCGCTGCCTTCCTAGAGGCCCTCACTGCAGAGGCACTTGAACCAGCAGGGAATGCATCAAAAGACTTGAAGGTAAAGCGCATGACCACCCTGGCCCCTGGCCCCCTGTCACTTGCAACTTGCTATTTGAGGTGATGAAGAGTTGGATTCATTCATCAAGGTTACAATTGCTGGTAGTGGTGTCATTCCACACATCCACAACTCTCTGACTGGGAAGAAAAGACAATAGAAGACTTTCTAAAGGATGCCTGGATTCCTGATGATCTCAGGATCTCAGGACTCTAATTACTCTATCAGATGTCCAGCATGGGTGATTCTCATGCACTGTGTCTCTGTGAAAAAACACAATTTTGCCTTTTTGTAATTCCATTTGAGCAAGGTGGGAGTTTAATGAACTTCCCAACCAACCAAAAACTCCGCATCTGAGTCTTAACCATGTTAAAGTGTTACTGTGGCTTCAAAGAAACGATTGATTCTGAAATAGTGGGTTTTGATTGAGTTGACTTTATTTTTAAAAACCGTTTGGATTTTAATTGTGATGCAGAAGTTATAGAAACAAACATTTGGCTTTGTACAGACATTATTTCCGCTCTGGGGGATAATCCCAACAAAGGTCATATCCCGAATTTGTGTTCTAAATTTGCTTTATTATAATAATTCATCCCTTTGAATCTAACAATTGCTAAGCATGGTTCTTACATTGGAATTAAACTTGTGTTGATCAACTGTGTGTGAGTGTGTGTGTGTGTGTGTGTGTGTGTATGAGAGAGAGAGAGAGAGAGAGAGAGAGAGAGAGAGGAGAGAGAGAGAGAATGTTTGTGGGCATACCTTCTCATCTTCCCTCCCTGTTGGCTGAGTTTGAGCAGAGGATACAGTATGGGCATACGACCCCCCCATAGATACTGAAAGACAGAAAAGTCAACTGGGCGGCTTTTGAGCCACATTGGGTTTCCTCAAAGAAGAAGTTTCTGCGAGAGAGAGATGGAAAGAGGAATTCCTGTTTTTTTTTTTTAAACTGTAACTTATCTACATGAGTTTCCTGGAATTATGGCTATTTGTTTGTACCCTGAGTTAACCATGGAATGGATGAAGCTAGTTATTCAAAGGGCTGACAGGGGAGAAATACAGAAAACCTGGGTCCATGAAGCAATTTTGGAGTTACCGAACCAATCTGTGAGCCATTCTGTCTTTACTTTTGTTTTGTGAGAACTAACTCTACTTTTTTTTCCTTGAAGATTATTATAGCTAATTATTTTGAGCTTGCTTCTGGAAGTGTTGCAATTTCTCCATCTCTTGTTACCTTCCACACTGGGCATCATTTTGTTTTTGCCAAAGTGACTGGTTTACTATGCTTGTGATGTCTCCTGGAAGATTACTTTGACGTGGGATAACTGGGTGGTTTGGAAATGTTTTCTTCTTCCTACAGTTACTGCTTGTTATAGCACAGAGCAGCAATTCTGTTCACATAAATCTGTGCACATAAAAATTAAGCGAATATGAGAGAAATTAAGATGTTGCATGAACATAATCAGAGTAATCGACACATTGTCCCTGATAAATATATGTATATGTGATATATATATGTATATATATATATATATTTAGCAGAGAAAGGGAGAATGAGTGGATGACATGTTCTGTGGTGGTTAGTGACTGCTGTTTTAGAGAAAGTGACTAACAATGGTTTGCTGAGCATCTACCACTAATTCACAGCGTATTATCATGACTGAGTCATTTAGATCATTGCTTCCACATTTCACTGTTTTGCCCTTGTCGATGCTGATTTTGTTTGTTGTCATGTTAGTCGCTTGTTGGGTTATTTTGGGCCCTCATGTGTTTTCTAATAATCATTTAGAGTTTAGTCAGCTAAATACATTTATTGAATAATGTATGCATGAGTGCATCTAAGGGTTAGGCAGAAGGATTTTTATTTTTGCTAATTAGTGTAAGACTTCCTTCAGCTGTTCTCAGAGGTCGGTTAATATTTATTTTTGCATTTTATTTTATTCTCTCTCCAGAATGCATCACCTCCATTTTGCATCTAAGTGAGGGAAAATATCAGCTCATTCTAGCTCTTCCCCAAATGCTTCATTTATTTATTCATCAACTCATTAAGAATATACATTTTATAAATTTATAAATTATACATGAGGGAGGGAGGGTGGGGGAGGGTGGAAATGAGCTGATACCAAGGGCATAAGTAGAAAGAAAATGTTTTTAAAATGATGATGGCAACAAATGTACAAATGTGTTTGACACAATGGATGACTGGATGGGTTGTGATAAAATGATTAAATACACACACATTTTAGCATCTCATTCATTCAAGTCATAGTGTCTAAGGCTGAAAAATGTAGTGTAAAATAAATCGGATTTCGTTCCTCCTCCTTCTATTAGTAGTACAGCATTATAGATTCAAATTATGAGTTCAATAGGGTCTCAATGTCAGTCATCAAAGTGGGCAATACTGCCCCCCGGGGGCACTGGTGGATTTAGGGGGCTACAGATACCTGCACTTTATCCAGGTTTATGGGCTATAGTATAACAACAGTTTCTCATTGCTAGGGGGCATTGAGTGCTTTTTTTTTTTTTTTTGAAAAGGGAGTCGTAAAATAAGTAAGTGCTGGAGTCTATCATTTAAGCTCCAAATGATACTATGCATGATTATAATTAAAAAACAAAACAAAACTCCTCACTCTCTGTGGTGTTCCTTTTAAAATGTATCGCTGATCATGTCAGTTCCTATTCCTTTGTTTTAGGCCCTGTTGGGCTGTTGCATCAATCCATCTCACTGAGGGTCCAGCTTTGCTGATGCTCAACTTTAACATATGTGGCATGCATTCCTCATGCCCGCCGTTCCTCATGCTGTGTCCAAAGTAAGCCAGCCAATGTCTGGTTATCCTCAAGTCTAAGGCATTTCTGGCATCGCTAAACATAAAATTTAATTTTTTTGTACAGTAGTTCCTCTTTCCTTGAGGGACATACAAGGAAGTAACATATTTGACACTTAAGCACACATAAAAGCAACAATAAAAGAACAATAGAAAACCTTTGTAAGTAAACGATGAGTAGGTATGCTAATGTATTACAGGAGTGTTGTGCTAAACAGTGGAGGAGACTGTTCCAACTTTGTAGTTGAGCTTTGAGCAGTATGTAAGACAGCTGACCGAACATTTTTCTGCATTAATTATTAATTATTTAGTGTCTCCTATTCTTAGACTCCTGAATGTTCCACTTCCATGGCTTCGCCCCACCCCTTATTTCAATAGAGAACCACTTTTCATTGTTTACTTGTTTGTTTCTATTCCAATTTTTTTTACTCTTTCTCTATTCCAATTTCTTACTAAATAGAATTAACTGATATTATTCAATCTGTTGGCTGCAGTTATAATATATGAGCTAATATTCCCCAGCTAATATTCTCTCTTCCTCCTTCTCCTTATCTTTAATCCAGAACAACATATTTCACTGCCTACTAGATTTCTGACCTTGGGTACTACATTGAATTGTACCTAATGTGTCTAACCTGCACTTTCCAGCCTCTCCATTCTCATTTTTTATCACTAAGTATGGCATCTCTATGAACCAATTTAGAAATCATCACCTGCCATGCTAGATTTTGAAAACATCCAAAATGCCAGTAAATACTTGCCCTGATGTTGCGTTAGTAGTTTTCATTTTCACTCACTTTTATTGATCTTTTTATTCACTATGCCAAGCTCTATCCTCAATCATCACTCACCTGGATAACTTGATCACCTCCTACTGGTTGGTGGCATCATGGGCTACATTGAACTGGTATCAACAGGAGTCAGTGGTTCAAGCTCTTTCATTCCTCTATGGGGAAAGATGAGACCACCTGCTTCTGTAAAGTCTTTGAAACCCAAAGGATGAATTCCACTCTGCTCTCTAAGGTCACTGTGAATTAGAATCAACTTGATGGCAGAAAGTGAGTTTAGTTTGGATTCCAGCGTGGTAGACTTGACTCAGTCAGCCTGGAAGCTTGATGAAATTCTTGAAATACAATCTTCACTGGCTTTCTTTCTGGTTAAAACCTTCTTATTTTTCCTAATTAAACTATACTCCTCCTTCTTTTATATGGTTTGAAATACAGCCCTTTCAGCTTGAATCTCCCTCGATCATGTCCAATGTGCTTTGCTGTGATCTTCTGGGTTGTTGCCCAAATGCCTTATTTTACTTTGCCTTCAAGACTTTTAGTTGCTTCCCTCCTCATTCTAGATGTCTTTTCAAATAACTCGTTCCTATATGTGCTTCAATTCTCAATTTTAGTGTAATTACTTCTAGAAACTCTGTATTGTCCTGACATGTCACAAAATAGAGTCTATGTATTGAAATGACTTCTACTTCACTTATCACAGGTTGTAGCTATTGTTCTTGATTTTACTATCTACTTTACAGCATATCCAAGAGAGCAAAGTCTAGGCTTACATGTCTCAACCTTTTATCACCAGCACAATATCTGGCTTAAGATCAATAGATCAATACGTACCTATTGTTAGTTTAAGGAACTAATAAGATGCAATTATATTAATTAAAAGTCTGAATTCAAATACAGTATGGTTGACATAAATATGGTGATGCTGATATGTCTCCTTTCCTATTTTTGGAATGTGCAGCAATAATTAATTCAAAATGTAGAGATGCTACAAAAATTATTGTTGAATTGAAATATTATATTTTCCTCCAATATCTTGAATTTATAGATAATATTGCTGATCTTTCCCCCTATATTTCTTCTCTCTTTTATTTCATTCTTAAGATTCCATTTCTCCCCCCCATATTTTAAGGAAAAAATGGGGAATCTTTTGCATCTTTTCTTTTTTATGAATTATGATTTTCTGTATTTAAGTTCTCTCCTGAGGGATTTTTCAAGTACATAGAAATAATGTTTACCCAGAATACCAACTCATTCATTAATTCCTGATAAAAAATGACTCTGTGATTTCCCACAGCAGAAGAGAAGGCAGTTGAGACACACACAGGGATCTAGCAACTGTTAAGAGAAAGTTGAATATAGGGATTTGGATGATGACGTAATCTAATAGTAACCTTTTGGTCTTGCGATTTCACATGACCTAGGCCAGTGTGTTAGTCCAGGTAGACTAGAGAAACAAATTCAAAAGCACACATATGTATATAAGGGAGAGATTTATGCACACGAGCATTGAAAAAGCATCCAAACCCAGTCCAGTCCAAATCCATAAGTCAAATATTAGTCCATATGCTCAATACCAATCCATAAGTCCTCTTCAGACTCACAAGTCACATGCAATGACACCATGACAATCACAGGCCAGGAAATGCAGAGTCTTGTGTATCCAGTGGTGGTAGAACCATCTCAGTGCTGACAGGGGCCTCTCTGGAACTTCTCAAGCATCTTAGCACTGGCACGAATCTCCATGTGGCTTTTCCAGCTTCAGAGGTCTGCTTCCATCAGGGTAAGACCATGTGGCTTCTCCTCTGGGATGTCTCACAGTGGCCCAGCTTGTGTCTTGTCAGCTGCAATGTCTCCCAAGGACTCAGCTGTAAGTCTCTCACATCTCTGGGGGAAATATCGCAATATTTCCCAGAATTCTCAGGATAGAGCCATGCCCGCATGGAGATCTCATTGGCTATCTCCAGATTGGCAGGCTAGACTCCACCCCTACACTCCCAATCATGAAATTGACATGAGTATATGACTGCCTGACTTGCAAATAGACAGATTTACTATGGCAGTGGTCAGGGACCTGTTATTTAATTTCCTTGAACAGTTCTGATTTTCAGTCCATATTTGAGAACAATTTCCATGAAACCACTTCCCTACCTACTGCAGGCGAGGTTTTGGGGTTCCATAGAAAAGTTCCCAAGAATTCTCAGCACAGGTCACTTAACCTTTACAATTTATGAATTATTGTAGATTTATACATTCTAACTAAAAAAATCATTATCAGAGATGTTCTATAGGGTTTGTAGTCTGAAATGTTTAATGGTGTCTCTCACTTCCTGTCTCAGTTTTCTATTTAGCAATAAGTGCATTGATGTCAGACTGTGGTAGGTATCAGATTCTATAATTATTTTTAAATAAATGAATGGATAATTTTTCTTTCTAGGATGCTATCCTGCTTTTTACTAGCACTCTAATATATGTTATTCCATTTGGGATTTCAAGCAATCTTGGAGAATATGGAGAAAGATATCCCAGTGCAAGGGATTTCTGGATTAATTGTTGACTCTCCCACAATGTTTTATTTATTAAAGTTATGTATGAACATACCTCTATTTCCCACTATATTTTAAATTCTTAAGAGCAAAAATGCATTTTGTGTCCCCAAAGCACAGTGACTTTTTTTTGTAGGAGAGACTCTATGGAATTGATTCATCATTTAAAACAAAAGGCAAAGTGTTTTAGGTACCAATCCATAAAACCTAGTTATAACCGCCAGTTTGCTTTAGCCCTGCCCGTAGAATAGTTCTTTGTACCCATTATATGCCCTTTTCTAATATTCATGATTGAGCAGCATTAGTCCTTGGATGGGTCACTGAATGCTATAATCAAAAATTGGCAGTGAAGTTTGCACTCAGTTCTTCATTATGCTTTGATCTTGGAAGAAGATCTTCTCTACAGTTTAAATGAATTATAGATGGTAGTTCTCTTTTTGCCAAGTCCCACCAACACTCAATTACCTGGGAACAGATTCTATAGTTTGTAGGTTACACAGGCCATTACCTCTTCCTCTCTTCTTGATGTCTACCTTTGCACCATTTTATTGCTCATTAGAGTGTCTGGAGGAAAAAAAACACAAAAAACTACTTTGAGAAGCCAATGGAAGTGAAACTCAGGCTGATCATTTTGTACTTGTTACTTGCCCTGATGAAAGGTTTCATGTAAAATATGACTTGGGAAAGCTAGTGAGATATAGTCTGGACTTTGCTTGGTGTCTGTGGGATTGCCTTAAGCTTCCTTCCATCAGCAGTGGTCTGAACCCATTTTGAGTCTGCTAAAGAGAATGCTCTTCAGAGAAAGAATATTTACAAAATCACTTTACAGCATAGAAATGTGCTTACTTAAGCGTAAGATAATTCCATGTTTATAGTATTTGATCATTTAAATTACTGTCTATGATTGGACCCCCTTGAACCCATATGTCTCTTGTATGATTTCCATACAACTAGCATATAAAAGCATGTGAAGGCAGAGTCAAGTCAAAAGAGTTGTTACTCTTGGAAATGTTATCCAAAGACCCCTCCTTTGCATCCAGGAACTTTGCTTCAATCTGCTGTAGCTGCTGTTATGTTTGTCTCATGTCCTGTTGAAATTGACATGGTTAAAACGTGTTGCTTGTGCACACCTGTTAATTAAAGTTACAAGTACAACTTGTACTGACCCTCCAGAATAGAGTAAAACGGCCCCACAGCGTTCCCAAGGCGATTAGGTTACATTTATGAAAGGAGAGTACAGCATCTTTCTCCGGCAGATGGGTGGATGAACTACAGCCTCTGCCCCTTGGTTAGCAGCCGAGTGCTCTAATAGCAGGGACTCCAGGGTGACTAGACACACTACGAGTATACTTAGGGGAAAAAAAAGCAGTAAGAAAAGCCATATCCCTGGGTTAACTCTTTTCTGATCAGAAGGAAGGATTCTTGTATTTCTCTCCCTTACTCTGATGCAAATGATCAGAGAGGTGGTGACTTTCTATATGTCAAAAAAAACAGAAATTGATGAATATCACTGAAAGATATAATTTATGATTTATGAGGTAATTTAAGAAGAAATAGTGCGTGAAGCAGTACCACCTTTTTTTCTGTATAAATCTTATGGTTGGGAGGAGCATATATGCAATGAGAAAAAAAAAAACTTTTCTCTGTGTGGCTCTTGAATTCCAACATCAATTTGCCGGGCTGTGAGGATTTTGTGTGAATTTTGATTGTCGTATTGAAATTCAGTTTATAGAAGCTGGGTTTTATTTTTAAAAGTGACAGTTTTTCTTTATTAGAAAATAAGATCAAAGATTGTTCTAAAAGGCGTCCAATTAATTTCTCTATAAGGTTAACTGAAATGTTATAGAATCTGTACTTTTTGTTTATTTTTTTGAATTTGTGCTTTTTAAAAATAAGTGTCCCTCCTACTCCCAAACCCCTGCACCCCTCACGGACATTTTCTTACACATTCAGGGAAGAATTCTTGAAAATATTCTATAAAGTAGCTGTCTATGATTCTGGCAATGACAAGGTCCCAGATTTGTGTAAGTGTGCAAACTGCTATATATGCTATATACTTTTACTATTTCCTGGATATTTATAACTTATATTGTTGACATGTAACAAAATTTGAGATATTTGTCAACAAACCTACTTAATAGTTTTTCTATTTCAAAAATATGGCATCCTGTTAGGCTTTTCTTATGACTTGCTTATATTCTTTAGCATCTCAAATTACTCAGAGACCGGCTGGCCTCGTTAAGGAGTGTGGTCATAGTTCTGATAGCAATGAAAGAACTTTATTAACTAAGGGATGATGATTTGTTCACTTAAACAAAGCAAGGAACACATGCAAAAAAAACCCAAAACAAAACAGAACAAGAGTTGCAGCAAAGTTAATGGATTGGGGTGAAAATACGAGGATAGGAAAACAGAAAGAAAGATTAGCTGTAGGCTGATTCTCGTAATCAAAGACCAAGATATGGGATCCAGGGAACAGGACAGTATGTGGTGCCAGCTGAGCCAGCGATCTGTTTTAGGAAGTCAAAGGGCTAAAATCAGGCAATTAACCAGGATTGAGTAGGAGTAAGGTAGATGAAGCTAGGATTACTATACTCTAGAAGACTTTAAAAATGAGCGTTACATTTATGATAATTCAAGTTTCATGCATTAAATTCATGCATCAAATTTTCACCATGTTCAAATCGAACTGGATTTGAGAATGAGAAGTCATGCTGTCTCATAGACAACTAACCAAAAAACCAAAAGTGCCACAAAAAACAAACCCAAACCCAGAACTATCAAGTCATTTCCAGCTCATAGCTACCCTTAGGACAGTGTAAAACTGCCCCTGTGGGTTTCCAAGGCTAAGTATTTCCCGGAGCAGAAGCCTCATCTTTCTACAGTAGAGTTCCTGGTGCTTTTGAATTACTGACCTTGTGTTTAAAATCCCAACTTGCAACCCACTCATCTACATTATATATATATATATATATATATATATATATATATATATATATATAGAGAGAGAGAGAGAGAGAGAGAGAGAGAGAGAGAGAGAGAGACATGTAGAAAAATTTAAATCACCAGACTACAGATGGCAGATGAAATCAGGGCCATGTGGGAGATTATTTAGTTTCTAGAAATAGACAGTCTTATTCCTTTTGTACCTTCACTTTCATTCCATAAGCCATAAGATTATTGAGCTGCACTCACAAACAGAGCATTTCTTGCTATTAGTGTCTAACCTTCTCCTATGAAGATTCGTATGTAGCCAAGTAGTAATTATCTCCTAAAATATACGCACATTTTTCTAACCTGATGGCTTTAAGATTTGACTTGAAGACTTGTTATCAGTGCACTCAGCAGAGATGATTGCCATTTCCTGAAAATAGGTTTTCATAGACTCAAATCCCTTTGCTCTGCCCCAAGGCTAATTTGTCCGCTTGCTTACGCGCAACCTTGGCCTCTTGACTACTCAAGCACTTTGCTGTGGTCTCCTCCCGATTCATATCTCATCATTATTACCCCCTCTGTTGGATTAACACAGGTAAAAATTCAAAAGCAAAACAAAAAATGAACCCAACTCACTGTCCTTGAGTCATTTCTGACTCATATTGATCCCCAGAGAACACAATGTAACTGCCCCTGTGGGTTTTCAAGAATATATATTTTCAACAGAGTAGAAAGCCTCATCTTTCTCATTCATCTTGGCTGGTGGTTTTGTACTGCTGATTTTGCAACCTAACAGACCAGTCCTTAAGCAACCAGACCTTCTAGCACATGCCAGAGGCCTGCCAAAAGTTCATGAAAAAAAAAAACTATTATCTTTTACTTCCTTTTCTCTGAAAAGTTTGAAGCCCCTCAGATGTGATTTTGTGCAGGACTTTTTGGCTAATCTAAAGTGGTTTCTCAGAAACTCCTTCCCAGAATGGTTCTCGAGATTTGCTACTGTGAGATGTCCTCGAGTGCATTTCCACGCGGAGTGAGCTTGTGGGGCAGATTTGCATGGCCGGTAGCACTTTACAGGCTGCAATCTTCATAGAAATATCACCAGCCCTTTCTCTTCTAGAGCTCTTGGGTAGGCTCTAAAGGCCAGCTGTTGGGGGAATCAAGGCAAGCAAGTACTTACTCATTGTGTGACCGGAATCTCTAACAGAGATTGCACTCACTGCGTCAAGTGGATTCCTACGCAGAGCTACCATCTGCAGGGTTTAAGGAAATAAATATTTACAGGAGCCAGCAGCCTCATCATTGTCTCCTGGAGTGACTGGTGACTTTGAATCTTGACCTTGTAACTGTCTTGTGAAGCCCTATATCTAATTCACAGCCTCACCACGGTGCCAGCTTTCAGGTGGCTAAAATGGGAAGATCAAAGTCATGCAGAGACTGTTTCTCCCATGGTATGGTAAGAGACCGAGAGGGAGGAACATCCTGTTCTCACTTTCCTTGACCTTTCCCTGTGGTGAGAAACAGCTATAGAGATTATGTTGGGTTCTAGCTTGCTTTACTCTTTTCTCCCAGCTGTTCTTTACGGCATTCAGTCCTGCCGGTGGCCAGTGACTGCAGGTTAAACACTACATGTCGATACTGTAGTTGTCATGTATTTCTCTGCTAGCTCTCCCTTCCAGTCCCTCTTCAACAGCTGGACAAAACTAATTTTATATTATCTATCAAATTTTGTTTGTCAAATTACCCTGGCACTTCAGGAAGATTGGTTAGTAATTTTGTTTCATCTAACCTCAAACCCTTCCCTGTAAACCCTTACTTCATCAGTTTCTCCTCTAAATATGTCTTATTCATAAAATCCCTTCTTCCACGATGGTTTTAGTACCTTGTCTCTATGTATCTCCAAATCTATTATTTGATCAGACTTTCTGGTCTATGTTTAAATAATTTAATATGCATATTAAATAATGCCTCCATATTAATAATTTAATCAAGGGCAATAGCGATGTTAACATTTTCTAAAATCTCATGATCAAATTTCTGTTCTTATGTTATTTGAATTATCAGCAGCGTTTGGTAAACTTGATCATTCTCTTGTCCTCATTCCTTTTTCATTTGTTTGAGGATATTGTGGTTTTTTTTTTGGTTTTCCCTAGCTCATTGATTACTTCTTCTTTGTCTCTGTGGTTGGTTTATCAGTTCTCCCACTTTCTTAATATCCAGTGCCTGGGGACTTGACCCTGTCTCACTACTTTCTCCTAACTGATGACCCACTTAGAGTGTCTCACACTTGAGCTACATGCTTAATATCTCCATCATAATTTAAAGTCAGCATACCTGATATTCTATCTGCAGTCTTCCATGGCTCATAATGGCATCTCCATTCTCCCTTTTCTACCCAGAACTCTCAGTCTCCAGAACTATCTTATTTTTCTTTCGTATCATGAATGAGCAGGAAATCTAACTTCTGCTGCTTCAAAAACTATCCAGATTCCAAATACTTCTGCACATTCCATAGCTATACTTCAGTGAAGCCATTATCACAGCAACCCTCCATTACTGCAGTCACCTTCAAACAATTCCACTTCCATATTTGCCTACCTGCTCTTTATTCTGAACATAGAGCCAAGTGCTCTTTAAAAAACAATATTTACATCATTGATTTCTTTGCTCAGAACTCTTGTAAAATGAAACTAAAGTTTTTATACTTGTTCATGAGACCCAAAGTAAACAGAGGTGAATTATTTATTCTCTAAGAAACTGTCTTGTTATAAATACCACACGAGTGTCTTTAACAAATAGAATTTAATTTTCTTATGTTCTGAAGAAGCTAAAATTCCTAATTCACACAACAGCTCTGGGAAAGGCCTTGTCACCCTCTTGGCTTTGCTTCAGCTTTCGTTCCTCAGTTCCATGAAGATCTTCATGGATGTAGAATCTATCTTTCCCTGATTCTTGACTTCTTACTGCTTTGCCTCAACTGCTCACTTAACACATAAAAATGGCTGGAGATGCACCCTACATTGCTATAGCTTTATTACTATAAAAACAAAATATCTAAGTAGCATTATATCCACGTATCTTGGTGTTAGAATTTACAGCATGTAACGTGGGGGATATAATTCCGTCCATAGCATCTGCTTCTCTTTCCCTTCATTCTCCGCTGCGGGGCTTGAACTGCCCTTGCTCGCACTGTGTCTCACTCCTTTGTTGTGCTCTCACCATATTTTGTCCCTTGCTATTTCACAAGCATGATATTATAAGTCTGGCTTCCATCAATACTGATTTCTCCATAGATATCCACTAGGTTAATTCTCTTACCTTCTTTTACTCAAATCCAATTGTCTTAATCTGTCTACTTTGACAAATGTATTGAATACTATAAACAACTCTAACTCCCTTAAATAACATTCGTATTTTATCTTTTTAATGGATTTTGTCAGGTAATAAAAGAGATAACTTGCATAATTACTATACTTTTAAATTTTCTGTCCTCTCAAGTTAAAAATGTAAGTTCTCTCCAGGTAGGATCTTCATCTATTTTGGTTGCTATGTGTCAAGTGAGTGCCTAGGACTGACGGCCTACGACCATCCACTCACAAAAATGTGCCATGAGATTTTGTTAAAGCTATATTAGATTAGAGCATTATATGGACAATAGCACAGATATCATTTTGCCAGAGTATAAGAGAAAGAATACAGTTTCACCTCTTTAGACTAATTTTTGACTATATGAGTCATAAAGTTGTATTCTATATAATTTAGGAATATTTTGATATGGCTGGTTTGTCCCTATTTTTTAGTCTCAACTTGCAAAAATTAGGGGCATTGGAAATCCCCCTTGAATTTGAGACAGAGCAATTTAGGGTATATAAAGGTTTCATATAGTTTTTCCATCATCACTCAGCTTTCATTCTAATAGTCTGTGGCAGATAACCTTCATAGTTTCATCTTTATTTTTCAATCCTTGCATTTTTAGTAAAAGTGCATTGCCACTCCACACTTCATTGTCAAATTGTATATCTCTGTCATTGTAAATACTTTTGATGTATAATACACTCTCAGTGCCATTCTCTTGGCTGACATGCCAGTAATGGAATGAACTCTCTATGTTCTGGTTTTGCCACTGGGTTATGACCTTCTCTCTATGTAAGCACTTTTAATTTTCTCAACTGCATACCATATGCCGTCCATTTGTGCATTGACACTTCAGTCAATGAATAGCATTTTTCTCTCAATGCTAGACTGAATTGTGCTTCTGTGTTATTTTAAACTGGAAAATACAGGCAGGAAGTTTTCAAAATGTTCGTGGAAGAATCCTATTATCTTTCAATCCCCTATTTTCCCTGTAAACTTTTTGAAGGTCCTCAGGCATTTGAGCTAAATGTCTCCGGCTAATTTCATCTAGAATAAACATATAATCAATTCTAATAAGTTCAGGCATTTGGAAGTAGGAAAAGAGAATGTCAATCAAACTAAAAATGACAACATTGGAAATATTTTAAAAAACATCTTAACCGGCATTGATGTAACAAATCTTTGCCAAATTATGCTGATTATAAAACTGGAGACATAGAAACTATGTCAACATTTTTATATATTGTTTTCCCCCCAGCCTTTTCATTAGGTAGATTTTGATCACTCCTCTGTAAAATCCAGCAATGCCAAATGGCCCTCAATTCCTCCTGTCTCCCAGGCAGTTTCATTCATACATGGTTGCTACAGTCTGGAATATCCTCCCTGTACCTGTCCACAATGGTCCAACTATATCTGTTTGGTAACACCTAGCTCATGTCTTGTAATGCAGTTCAAGTGTCACTTATAAAAACAAGCCTGAATCCTGTCTGAAAAAAGTGATTGCTTCTTTCTTTGAGAAGTTAGCTTACATTATCATATCATTTCTATAAGAGCACAATGTTATTTGAGTGCATGCCTCTTATTGCATTAGCATAAGTCTTTTTGAGGAAGTGATAGTATCTTGGTTGCCCTAAAATGTTCATAATATAGAGCATTTAGGAGATATGGTAGATATTTAATTAAGTTTTCAGGTGAACAAAGTAATGGCTACATGGTGAAACTACGAGACAATAGAGAAATAGCCGATTGGGCAATTCTGGGCTGCCAAGAGCAGGTTAGATGTGATTGGTACCCTTAGATCTGTTTTATTTGTGATAGTATATAAGTGAGGACAACTTGAAACAGGATTTTAAAATCGACCATAAAAGATCATCACTTTAAAGAAGAAAAATAAGATAACATGGTGATTCATCACTATGGTTTGAGGTTTGCACAAATGCAGAGGCTGAAAGTACAAAGATCCACAAAGACCATGAGGTGTACATGTAGGCAGACTTTCACTTAAAATACCCCAGTTACTGGGTGCTGACATAAAACAAAAACCACAAGGGGGAGACTTTAAAGAATAGAAATTAGTTCCTCACAGTTCTGAAGACTGAGATTGTAAATCAGAATCTCAGCCTTGCTGATTCCTTCTGTGGATCTCTCTCTTAACTTCTGGTCACTGCCTTTGATCCTTGGCAATCCTCGCTTATTGACAATTCCTCACACAGTATCTGCCTCCTTCTTATGAATGTTATTGTGTCCAGGCTATTCTTTGCGCAACTCAAAAGTGATTGGGTTTAGGACCCGCCCTACCTAACCTGATTAACATAACATAAGAGAACAAAATCCCATTTCCAAACAAAATCTCACCCACTGCTCTCGGGGGGGTAGGACTGCAATGCTTGTATCTGGACCACACATTCACTCCAGAGCAGGTTGTTGTTCTGTGCCTTGGAGTTGACACCTACTCTCCGACCCCTTTCTGTAGCCCTTCGGAAACTGCCACGACCAGAACCCAACAGAGAAGGGGGTGGATAATAGAAACCTTTTATATATGTGGTTGCCTACACACCTGTTAAAAAAGATTAGATTCTAGGTGTCAGAAAAGGTCTTGTTTCTACTGTGCAGAGATGTAACAAGTGCATATTGATCTCTAGCCCAGTCGGACAAAATGCCATGCACAGCAGGAACAGATCCATCTTGATTTTGTGGGCACAGGATCAGAGTTTATGGGATATTTGTCAGGCATCACCCATTGTACCAGATGCTGGGTGCTGTGAAGGGAAGTTGATATTCAGGTGACGCTGTCATCACACCTCTGGCCAGGAGAGTAGAGGGGGGGACGTCCGAGGTTTCACCTTCACTGCTGTCATCAAATCTACATGGGTAGAAATTGCATCGATTCAAAAGGGTGAGCACAGCACCTAAAAAAAGGAAAGAGAAAAACATATGGTAAAAAAGGGAAAGAACGCATTTCCCTGAAGATGGAAAAAAAAAAGCAAATATCTGAAAATGACTTTTTACGAGAAGCAGATGGAAACTTAAGGAGGCATCTGTGTGGTGACATCTAAAATATGGAATAGACAGGAATCAAGGGATGAGAAGCGACTTGAGCATCGGTCTATAAATCTTTACTCCTTCTTCCAAATCACTGTAAAATGAACAAAGAGATGTGAAAACAGAGGGAACATTCTAGCATTCCTGATGGAAAATATGAGAGGATGCCATCTATATGTCACAAGCATCAAGGGTGACACAACACTGAAGGAAGCCAATGGAGAATTCCAAAATGCAAACAAACAAACAAACAGCAACCACCCCATTCCCTTTCGGATTTAATTGTGTACAATGAAAAGATATAAACACATACAACCATGGAAGAAACCCATGAATAGTTTGTACTCAGTTCAATTCAGATTGTAGTTTGAAAGCAAGCTGTGGGACATAAGGAGAAGGCGAGGTGAGGTATTCTTTTACTCACAGAGATACTGGCATGCCAAAGTGGAAAACATGAAAATACACCTCCAAGAGCATGCCTACAGGATCGATACTCATGTAGAAAGGAGAGGGATGGGAAACAGAAATCCAGGAAAATGGACCATAGGATCATGTGGAACATGGAAAAGAGACCAAACAAAATTAATCTTAGAAGCTAGCCCTTGTCATGGAAGAGGCACAGATAAAAGAAGATAACGCACCTAACCAGATGATGAGAGCTAACTTATGTCGTCAGTTAGATCCCAAGAGAGATACTATGAACTAGCACTAAAAAATGTTCAACTTATGAGCCCCGGTGGCATAGTGGTTGTGCGGCCCACTGGGTTGGAGGTTCAAATCCAGCAGCAAGACTGGGCCTCCTACTCCCACCACCAGAGGGCAGTGATGCTCCCCCCAAAATGTTCAACTTGATATCTAAAAAGAGACTAAATAGCTTCCAGAAATGTACTGCAATGATTAAAGCAAAATACATCTGAGTAACAAGTAGTCTGGAATGTGCCATTTCTTTAATTATGTGTCAATAAAACAAAACAATAAACATGGAACAGACTATAAAATAATATTTGTGGCACACCTAACATTTCCCCTACACAAACAGAGGAGAAAGAGAGATGTTTTGAGAGAAAAAAATTTGCAATCCAATATTTTATTGTAGGACTCTTAGTAAGATTCAAGGGGAAGTGGATCTTCAAAAGAAATTATAACCAGACTGATAGATTTAAAGAAATTATTTTAAAACTAATTGCACCATAGCAGAATGAGAGACCAACATACAAACCATAAATATCAGAAGAACAGGCAAGTTTCACATGGAAGAATGCTTAAGAAGTCCTCACAGAAGGCATCAAGAAGGGGGCAAGGGGTTGTGGGAGTTTTATAAGTATAAAAGAGACAGATGAAGAAGTAGCCAACAAAGATACAAAATTTGAAAATACATTTCTTTTCTCTGTTCAAAATTACATAAAACAACCGAAATAATATTTTCAAAGATATACTAGCAGAAACTTTCCATGTAAAAAAACTACAAACCAATCATCCAACCAAGTAAACATCAAAATATAAACCCTGATTAAAATCTAAACAGATCAACCAACAGCAGTGTGTCAGGCAGGGTTCTCTTAGAGAAATAAAAATCAGGACACTAGTAATTCTTTTTATATATTTATATATAAAGAAAGGTATATAATAACAGACAGAAGCAGTTAACTATCTATAAAGCAATATAGATTACTCGGTGCAACTCACTTGTGTGAGGCAACTAGTAGACTGGCCGTCCTTCCTGTCTTGAGGGCCGCTGAGTAGTCCTCTGTAGAGCAATTCAGGCTATCTGGTCACAGGCAACAAACAGCAGAGCAGGTCACCAACAGTCAGTCAGATGACAGAGTCCAACAGACCCAGCTCAAGAGATGTATATCCCAGGAGCATGGCGAAGTAGGGCTTGAAGGATCCTCAACTCACAGCAACACAGTCCACGATTAGGTGTCCCACGGGTAGTGTTGCTTGGAGGTCGAGGCACAGGGCGAACAAGGCAGCTGTCTGGTCTGAAGATCCGGAAGCAAGAGAGAGAGAGGGCGGGACTCGCCGAGCCCTTCCTATCTCTGCCCTTTAATTCATCCCGTGTGTTCATTGGCTGTGCTGTCACAACAGACCCACCAATCTTCTGTGGCCATGTTGGCATAACAAACCTACCCATCACAAGCAGGAAATACTGATATTTTTGAAAAGAAAAAGGTTACATTATACCTTCCTCTAGTTTGATAAAATTAGTCAATTTAAAACAATATTATGTTACATATACATACAAACAAAAACAAATTAAGAAATACTAGCAATATGATGCATTATCACACATGCATGTTTTAAAATTCTAGGTTATTTTTTGGGTCTCCAGTCAAAGAGGGTGTAGCAATAGAAAACAGGTTTGAAACGAAAAACTTCCTGTCCCTGAGGCTGGTGGTTGGAACTGCTGACCAATGCCGAATGCACTGCCCCACCAGAAAAGCTTTCTAGTGAACAGGGAATGGATAGAAGATAGAATAGAGAACAGGGCATAGCTTGAGGTACAATTTGCTACCTCTATCACTTGATTACATTTTGCTGGATTCAAAGTGGACATTTTATTGTTGCTGATAAGAAGAAAATTTCTATCATGAAATATTTTAGAAAAATATAGTGGTCTATATTTATGGACTTAAAAGAGGATATACACATTTCATTTTAGTAGCCAAGAAGAAGAAGACAAGGAGTTCTCATATCCTCATGGATCAGAACCTGTTGATACCCATGCTCCATTGGCCTACCTTTGGACAGCTTTCACACAGGCTGGCATGTTTATAGCACGAACACCTCTGTCTCCCTGCGTCTCTGAGGTTACAGGAATGGTCTCAGGGCTTTCTCTGAAATCACAGGGACTTTTCTCAACAGGCTCACAAAGTAGCCTATGAGTATCAAGGACTTAACGCCTTCAGGGGCAATCCTCCCCCAATATGGGCTGAGTATGCACTCAACATGACTTCTCAACATCCCTACCCCACAGTGGTATGACTTTGAAATCCATTCTATATGGAAAATGAATCTCTATTGCCTCCAAAGTTAGTGCCCAGATGCAAAGACCTTTTATCGCCAAACTCACACATCTTTCCCTGTTGTAATATCTCACTTCCTCACTGTGCTTCATGAGAGCACTTCCAAAATAAACTCAACTCACAGTGTGCTTTTAGGGGATCCAAGCTGACAGATAGAGGACAAAATATGGATATCAGCAAAGCAATAAAGACAGGAAAATAAAAGGTGGAAAAATATTAACCATGAATATAAGTATGTAGAGGTTATATTCTCTATCTGAAAGTAAAATCTCACGATTAGATCCAGCCCCATGTTCTCTATAAGGGAGCAAACAAAAAGCCAATGACTTTCAGAGTAGAAAAATTATTGGTCTGATTCAAGAAATAACAACCATTTGCCAATAGCAATAAAATAGAACTCAAGGCAAAAAAAAACATAAAAGAGTGAGTTTTATATGAAAGTCATTACTTAAATGATACATACGTTATAAAACATATATACTAAAAATAAAATATATATACTATATAGTGTTAATAGTTTATAGTGTTAATCATTTATGAATATTGTTTTATAAAAATAGATTAGGGTAGTAGAATGAACCAACCCAATCAGGGCACTAGAAGGTGGAAATAATATAAGAGCAAGAGAAAAACAGTGAAAATATAGCTAGATGTAAGAATAAGATCTTGAAAAAATAGAAGAAACTGATTATGTGTATGTGCATGTATGCTTCAAAAAGTTTGTGGAAAATGGAAATTAGAATAGAATTTTTCAAAGAATTTTTTGAAGTCTCCTCTTGTATGAATTATACATATTCATATCATGTATTTATGCATTATATACACACTCACTCAATAGCTCCACAGCATGCAATCTGAAAATTTTTCTCAATACATTATTCTTCTCCAGAACATGCAAAGAAACTAAAGGATTTCAAGAATTTGGAAGCCTTATAAAAATTTTTTAAAAGGAGGGGGAAAGAGGAGCTTATACCAAGGGCTCAAGTAGAAAATATTTGGAAATGAATATGGCAACATGTGTACAGATATGCTTGATACAAATGATGTACTGAATGTTATAAGAGTTGTAAGAGCCCCCAGTCATTGAGAAAAGAAGAATTTGGAAGCAAACAATATGATATGTATCAATTTAAGAATTTATCAAAGAAATACCTTTAAGTTCTAGCTCTAGCATTTTACTATTGTTTGCTTTTACTCCTAGCTAGAGGAGTTTCAGAAATATTTTTAAAGGCACCTATATAAAGAACTAAAAGTATAAGTATAAAAAAAGATACAGACAATGCCTGCTTTATTTTGGACAATTTCTTAAAAGAGTGAAAGCATATGAAACTTTTCAATCTATTTTTTCTTTCTTTTTTTTTGACCTGTTTGAAACTAGCCTGAGCTCCAAGAGCATGTAGGGCAGCTTCAGTGTTTCTTTTCCTCCTCTTACGACCACCCAGACCGTTTTGATCCGGTGGGAAAGGGAACGGGAGGGTATCAATCTCTTTTTTCAAAGTCGTCGTTTTTGTTGTTGAGTGCCTTTGAGTCTGTTCCGACGTGTAGGGCATCCCTGCACAATAGTGTAACACACTGCATTGTCCTGTGTTGTCCTCGCCATTGTGCTCCTCCTGCCCGGACCTACAGAAGCAGCCCTTTTCCATAATGACATTGTCATAATCCCAAATGCCTCAGAGCTGACTCAGTGGCAGTGGGTTTGGTGTTTGAGCTTATAAATCTATTAAGGTCTAATGGTATTACAGGTAAATGTGGAACTATTTGTCATTTTCTTGAAAGATCCCTCAAAAACATTTGGCAAAAATGAGTATTCATGCTTATTAAAAATAAGGATAGCATCTTAGAAAATTGGGAATAGATAGACATTTCCTCAGTCTGATAATCTCTGCCACACCTTCAGTCGAGACAATATTGAAACATTAAAGTATCTCACTTCAATTCAAGTTTGTGAAATGAAGCTCACTGTTAAAATTATCGCTTAATGTTCTACTACTCCTGTAAGCAATTGCAGTCTCAGAGATCTCCAGGGGCTTGGTGTGAGCCAGCATTGAGTCCACGGCAGGGAGTTCGGTGCTTTGGTCTTTAAGCAAGTGACAATGAATAACTGCTAAAAAACAGTAGCTATATTATTTTGGAGACATGAAAATTTATATTATGATATAGTTTTTTAAGTGTGTATCAAACATATTTAAAGATAATAAATACTTACTGTCAGAAAGCCAATACTGACTCCTACAGGTCCCCTGTGGGTTTCCTAGAGTATAACAGATTCAGAGTTACCCTAAAGAATAGTGGAAGTTCCCCATAGACCGCCTTAAGTGCCATGGAGTGGCTGGTGAGTTCACGCCTTTTGATATCTAAGAAACAATCACCATGTTACCAGATTTTCTCTAACTTTGTTCCATGGGCAATTTAGCTTATGAGAGGGCGCCAGATCTCATCACATGAACTCCTTAGAAGGAGAGAGTGCACTCAGTTTTGTTGCAGAACACATGTAAAAGATTCCAAGTTCAAGAGGAAATCAAGCTGAGGGCAGTTCTCCATGCTGAAATGGGCAGTGTCCTGCGGAGGAGGCTCCTTGTTAAACATTTGAAACATAGTAGGATATGCAGCTCCAGAAGCACAAGCAGGAGAATTTGCCCACAACCGAGGAGCTTGGCTGAGAACCTGGAAACGGTGAGATCCTGAGCAAGGCACCCATCTGGACTTTCCTTTTACAGAACTTTGACCTAATCAATAAATGGACGCTGTTTTACATAACTGTAATTTGTGGTAAGCTTTCTAATACGATTTGGAAAACACCTACAACATTCCATTAAAGAGAGAGAGAAGGAGGAGGAGGAAGAGGAGGAGGAGGAAGAAGGGGAGAAGGAGGAAGAGGAAGAGGAGGAGGAGGAGAGGAGAGGAGAGGAGAGGAGAGGAGAAAGACATTACTTCCCTGGGTATCAGCGGATGGAATCATTTTCATATTTAGTAATATAAGGAAAAAGTCACATGTCAAGACATCAAGATAAAATCTAAATCACAGCAAAGAAAGCAATTCAAGGGTATAGGCCACATGAAAAGGATAACATTTTAAAATAACTTAAAGAACGAATTGTGTTGAGATCAAAGAAATAGGACGGAAAAGATAATGAAAAGGCAAAGAGAGTGTAATTTTCTTTTTTGCATTTCTATTTTGTCTTCCCCCCTCTCCCTCTCTCCACTCCGCACTAACTACAGTCCCTCTTGCCTTCTATCTTCCCTTCTTGGGAAACAACATATGAGATTACATTATTGTGAAGATAGGGAGAACATCAAAGGATTATGAGCTAAACTATATTTTAGAAGCAGCAAGGACAGACACTCTTAGAACTCTGTGCTTTTTTTTGAGCAGTGGATATGTAATTTATACTTGCAAATATCTGGGGATAAGCGTCACCTGGCATCTTGTTAAACTATATTCTGATTCAGTATAGCTTCGGTGAAAATGCAAATTCCCAGTAGGGGATCAAACCAGAAAGAACCAACTGGTTTGGAGCTGTGGGTAAGAGACTTTGTAGTGCTTTGCAAACAGCTTGTACTATTACTGAACAGAGAAATTCTTAAGAAACATGTACTGCTTAAGTGCATACTAATTCCACTTTTTTTTCCATTGTGTCAATGTGATGCAGTATATTTAATGCATTCAGTGTAGGCTGGTGGAACTGAAACAGTTATCCTTTAGTGTCCCAGAAGGCTAATTACAAGCCTGCTAATTCTCTTTATCTATGTTCTGATAGCTTCTCTATTAGAATAAAGAAACTCTGTAATAGAATGACTTTTGACTGTATGTTTTAATGTTAATAAGATGTGGTTTAACTGCTTCTACAAGTTTATCTCCCTCTGAACCTTAGAGTTATGAGGAAAGACAAACCTGTTTTGTTGAACCTTATGTAACATTTCAGTATTATCTTTCATCTAAGGATAGACAGCATTTTTTATTCTGTACTTCTTCTGCTTATTTCTCTTTTCTCTTAACAAATATTTGATGAGCACTTGCAACATTCCATGTGCTGTTCTAAGCAGTAAATGAAACAGGAAAAAGTTTTCTTGTACTCTCACCACATTCTAATGGGGAGTTATAGACTGTGGCGGTCATGTGCTTATGTTAATTTCATGATTGAGATGTAAGGGTGGAGTCTAGCCTGTTAACCTGGAGATAGCCAGTGAGTAGCCAATGATGCCTCTGTGTGGGCATGGCTTTCTCCTGACACTACTGGGAAATCTTGTGTTATTTCCCTCGTGAAGATGAGAAGCTATCTTCCCCAATTGTTGGGAGTTAGTATCAGAGACGATGAATCACAAATAGGACAAGATGGCAGCGTCTGAGAAGCTGCAAGAGCCGGCAGAGAGACCACATGGTTTTGCCCTGATGGAGCCAGAACTCTGAAGCTGGGGTGGCCACATGGAGACCTCTGCCAGCGAAGAGTTGCTCTCTGCCACCATGGGATGCTATTGATGGACTCTGAGCCCTGTAAGCGAGGAGCCATGTGGAGACCCCTGCCAGTGCCAGGATTTTGCACCCATTGACTTGTGACTTTGTGAGTTGGAAGGAGATTTTATAGACTGATTTTGGGCCTATGGGTTAATGTCAGACTTATGAATTTGAACTGGACTAGGCTGGGATGTTTTCTCAATGACCTGTTCCTCTTGTATATAAACCATTCCCTTATATCCATATGCATGTCTGTGAAATTTTTTCATCTAGTCTACCCAGACTAGCACACTATTCAAGGCCAATAAGTGAAGTATATTACATGTCTGATGAGGATAATGAATATAGAGGAAAATAAAGCAGGAAAAATAATTAGACGGCTTGTAGTTGGAGAGATTACATGGCAGGAAAAGGACATGTGCTTTGAAACCTGGCTGACTTCTCATTGATGTCCATAGTAGTACTATTAGTGATTGCACATTTACTCTTAACTCAGTTTTACAATGCAGATATCCTTTGAAAGACATGGTGGAAAGTATAATGTGAGAGGAAATGAAAAAAAATTAGATTTACTTTACCACTCTTCACTTTTCCTCTGTTTCTCTCTTACTGAACCATGTCATCTATTCTTATGGCTTTTATACCCTCTGAAGAATAAGGACTGTCAATTGATTTCTCCAGAGTGGATGTATCTCTTATTCTTCAATATGTTTCATAATGATATAAGCAATAGCAACTGAATCATGATAAGTGGGCTAAAGCTTGAAATTGTCAAGGATTTCATCTTGCTTGAATTCACAGTCAATGATCTTGGAAGATCAAAAGACACATTGGGTAAGTTTGCTTCACAAGACTTCTTTAAACGGGTGAAAAGCATTACTTTGAGAACTCAGGTGGACTGCATAAAAGTCATGATATTTTCAATTGCCTTATATCCACATGAAAGTTTGACACTGAATAATTTTACTGATTGCAGTAAAATTGATGCATTTACATTATGATGTTAAAAAAAAGAATAATGAAAGTACCATGGATTTCCAGGAGAGCAATTACACCTGTCTTGGAAGAAGTGCAGCCAGAGTTGTCCTTAGAAGTGAGGAGAATAAGCTTTATCTCACATGCTGACTAGGGATACCAGTCCCTGGTAAAGGACTTCATACTTGGTAAGATAGAAGAGCAGTGAAAAGAAGATCCCCAACAAGAGGGATTCATGGCAGGGCTGCAGCAACGGGCTCCAACATAACCATAGTGGCGAGGAGGGCAGAGGACCAGACAGTGTTTCATTCTGTTACACACAGGGGTTGTTATGGGTCAATAGAGACTGGATATCCCCCAAGCACCCATCAAGTATTGGGCATTTTTTTCCACAAGCATCTGACATCTCAAAATCAGTATATCGATCTATTAACTCACTCTCCCATCATTGACCACTCTACATATTTACTCCTATAAATTCTTGAATTCTCAATCTTGTTTAAAGACACTATAGATGAAAGTATCTTAAAATGAGAACTCTGAACTCACTGTCATTGAGGTAATTCCTTATACAACAGGATTTTCTGACACATGAAATCTTGGCAGGATCTATCTTTCTCTCATGGAAAAGTGGGGTGGATTTCAACAGCTGACTTTGTTGTTAATAGCCTAAAGCACATAATCCTCCAAATGCAGTCATTCTTTTTCATCTTTACCTTGTCTCACACATATTTTTTCCTCCCATAGGATAGCTCTTTGTTTTTGTCACCACCATTCTAGATAAGGTCAGTCCAATTGGCCTTTGTTTAGGCATCCATCTGATACCAGGTACAACACTAGCTTTGGGGAGCATAAAAGGAATGGAGGGATCATATGCAGAGCATAAAGTTCAACCTGGCTTTGTTCCTTGACCACAAGGGACTGTCTCTGTGGATTTGGATGATGGCTTTGGTATCCGTGGGCTGAAGGAGAGTCTCTAAATACAATGAGGACATAAAGGCAATGATTAGGGTATGATGACTTCTGGCCAACAGTGTACTCATGGGACATTTTCCCATTTTTGAGCCCATATGGAAGAGTGATTAGATTTATAACTCAGAGGGTGAATTTTTATGAGGAGCTCTGTGGTAATTAATGACGTGGCACACAGGCAAAAGAAGGATAATCTCTCTTTCATGGTTGGGGCAATAAAGTCCTGGCTTGTTAAGGATTGATAATACCCTCTCAAGTGCCAATGATGGTGATAAAGAAAACTGCACCAGAGCAGAGGCCAGCACAAATGGAGCTCTAGAGGAAAGCAGAAACCTGTTTCTTCTCACTGAGTTGTTTTGATGGTTGGTCAAAATTAAGTCAATTTCTTTGAGTCAATCCTATCTGAGGGTGACTCCATGGATGCCCAAAGTGTTTTACCAATGTTTCTCAACTGCTGATTTTTAAAAAGTAAATCACCTGACCTTTCAAGTTAGAAGTGTCTGGGTACACTAGAATTTTTTTTTATTCTAATGAGAGTCCTCAGTTGATACCAATGGCTAACATTTTTGGCTGCTAAGTGAAAAAGTGTAAGTTTGAGTCCACCCAGACTTCTAAAAATTCAGTTATTGACAACATTTTCGAACCCAGTTCTCCAGTGACAGGAAGTCACCATGATGAGAAATTGGTTTATTCTAAAAAGAACAAGAGCCACAATGATGCATGTGAGCTGTAGGTTTAAAGAGCATCAAATAGGTTGCTAATGGAAAAAGTTAACATTCTCTTTGGAATCAGGAAGATCTAGGTACCTGTCCTATCGTTTCCAGTTACTTTTATGTCATCTGATTTAATTTATACTTCTTCTCTGATATTAGTTCCTTCAAATGTTGATTGAAACCCATGAATATCTTTATTATGACTGCTTTGGGACATCTAATAAAGTAAACATATACTGCAATTCTGAATATACCCAATAGTTGCCTTTCATAATAATCATGTCAATGATAGTTACACTGTCGGGTTCTTTGATTCCCTATACTGCTGTTGTTTTTAGATGTCATTGAGTTCACATGACCCATAATCATGCACAACAGAACAAAACGCTGCATGGTCCTGCACCATCCTGAAAATTGGTCTTATGTCTGAGACCCTTATTCCAGCCACTGTGCCAGTCTTTCTTGGGAGCCTTCCTCTTTTTCACTGCTTCTACCCTTTACCAAGCATGATGTCCTCCAAAGACTAGTCTTTCTTGACAACATGTCCAGAATATGTAAGATGAAGTCTTGTTATCATTGCCTCCAAGAGTAATCTTTCTGTTTTTTCCCCAAGAAATACCAGCATGTCCCTTTAACAGTCCAAGGTAGTTTCACAATTATTCACAAGTCCCGCAATTCAAATGCATCCATTCTTCTTTGGTCTTCCTTATTCAGTGTTCAAATTTCATATACATATGACAAAATGGAATATACCATGAGTTGAGTCAGGCACACTTTAGTTCTTAAGGAAACATCCTTGTTTTTTCATACTTGAAAAAGGTCTTGTGCAGCAGACCTACACAGATCTAATGCAACACATATTTTGATCTCTTGATTATGCTTTTCATGAGCAGTGATGATGGATACAAACAAGATCTTTGATCATTCATCATGCTGATACTTGTTGGTCCAGTTGTGAAGATTTTGGTCTTCTATACATTGAGTCTTTAGCCATACTGAAGCTTGAAATCCTTGAAAATCAGCACATGCTTCAAATCCTCCTCACTTTCAGCAAGCAAGGTTGTGTCATCTGCATATCACAGGTTATTACAAGACCTTCCTCCAATCCTGGTGCTATACAATTTCCCATATAATCAAGCTTCTCTCGTGATTTGCTCAGAATATAGGTTGAACAAGTTTGGTGAAAGAATACATACCTTTCCTGATTTAAAATTATATAGTATACCCTAGTTCTGTGCACACAATTTCCTCTTGATATATGTACAAGTTCCTCAGGAGTAAAATTAAGTGTTATGAAATTCCCTTTGTTCTCAATGTTTTATAGCTTATTATGGTTCACATCCACACAGTTGAATGCATTTGCATAGTCAATAAAACAGAAATAAACATCTTTCTGTTTTTCTCTGCTCTGAGCTAGCATCCACCTAACATCACAATGATATACCTAGTTCCACATCCTCTTGTGAGCCCTGTTTCAATTTCTGTTAGCTCCTTGTCAATGTACTATTACAACCACTGTTGGATAATCTTCAACAAAATTTTACTTATGTGCAATACCAATGATATTGTTATATAGTTTGAGCATACTGTTTGGTCACCTTCTTTGGAGTGGGCAAAAATATGGAACTCTTCCAGGCAATCAGCCGATTATATGTCCTCCACATTTCTTGACATAGATGAAGGAATGCTTCCAGGGTTTCTTCAGCTTTCTAAAACATTTCAATTGGTATTCCATTAATTTCTGGAGTCTTATTTTTGACGAATGCATTCGGTGCTGCTTGAATTTTTCCTTCAGCACCATTGGTTTTTGCTCATATGCACCTCCTGACATGGTGGACTGTCAACTGCTTCTTTCTGGTACAAAGACTCTGTGTATTCTTCCATATTTTAATTCAACAACTTGCTCATAGAATCTATGTATTTTCCTATCCTGGATTTCATATACAGGAAAGCATTTTAAAATACTAACAACAATACAGAAGTAAAATAGAAAAATATTTTTAATTTAAGTAAAGTTAATAGGAGAGAAGTTTCAGAATATGAGTATAAAGTATACACATACACTTACATGTTCAATTTTTTTTCTGCACAGGGGAAATTTAAGTTAAAAATAACTGATTAAAAAAAATCTCTTCCAACATTGAGAATTTATCTAAATGAGGAACTTAAATGTAAGTAATACAGGTGGACTCTGGGGGAAAAAAATCCCTAAATTTTTCATTTTGTTAACATGTAGTCACAGTGGTTCCCTATTGAAGTATTTCGGTATAAAAGTCTTGTGGTCTCTTGGCAGCAGATGACTTTGTGCTGGAGAAACATAAAAATGGGAAGCTCAGCCATTTAAAGTGTATCTAAAGTAAAATGTTGGGGCTGAGCCCCGGTGGCATAAGTGGTTGAGTGCGGGACTGCGGCCCACAGGCTTGGTGGTTCAAACCCAGCGGCGGCTCTCAGGAGCAGCACTGGGTAGCACCCAAGACCACTAGAGGCAGTCATGCCCCCCCCCAGAAATAAAAAAAAAATAAAGTAAAATGTCTTAGAACAGTGGTTCTCAACATTCCTAATGCTGCAACCCTTTCGTACATTTCCTCATATTGTGGTGACCCGCCATCCATAAAATTATTTTTGTTGCTATTTCACAACTGTAATTTTGCATGTTTCTCATGTTGTGGTGACCCACCCCCACCATAAAATTATTTTCATTACTACTTCATAACTGTAATTGTGCTACTGTCATGGATCAGACAACTCCTATAAAAGGGTCATTCACTCCCCAAAGGGGTCACCACTCACATGTTGAGAACTGCTGCCTTAGAACATTTTGTAGCAGCTCAATATCCACATTTTCCTAAGTTCCTCTTTTGAAGATGGTATTGCACATGTTTTAGTTTCCAATGAAAATAATTTAGTAACTGTAGATATAAATAGAGCATTAGATTGATTTGGCCAAGATTACCAGTGGTTTGCAGTTAAGACTTAATAATTCCCTGAGATAAGAGCTAAGATATGTCATGATTTTCATAATGAGGTCTGCAATGAACAGAAAACTAATAGGAAGTTCTCTTGGGGACGTGCCCTGTGTTCAATATAAATGAACACTATGGAAAAACTCTTTTGCCTTTTGCTGGGTCTGAATCCTGCATCTGGCTAATCCTCTCACGTCTATTCTCTGAGCTTGAGCTAATGGCCTGACACACTCTATGCCTTCCAGTCCTAGAAGTCACTGGTGGCCTGCTATTTTATGTGTTGTCCTTGGATTAATTTGTCTCAGCAGCCCGAAGTCTTGAGTTCAAAAGCCTGTAAGCCAGAGAAGCTTCCAACCTCTCTTCTGATGAAAGATATGGAACTTTTCCAGACTTGGAACTTGCCTACTTCTACAAATATGTGAGCCAGTTTTGTGATGTAAATATCTCAGTGTATATTTTACAACTTGATGTAAAGAAAATTCAAATCCTTGCACTCGAATTAGTAGATAACATCATGGTGAACAGAGAAAACATAGAAGTTGTCAGGGATTTCATCTTGCTTGGATGCACAATCAACACATACGCAAGAATCGACAAGAGACCAAACAGCACTTGCTTTGGGTAAATCTGCACAAGACCTCTTTAAGGTGTTGAAAACTAAGGGTGTACTTTTGAGGAATAAGATGTGACTGACCCAAGCCATGTTTTTTTTCCCCAATTGCCTCATAGGCATGTGGAAGGTAGGCAGTGAATGAGGAAGATTGAACAAGAATGAATTCAATTGAATTATGGTGCTGGCAAGAAATCGAGAAAGTACCATGGACTGCTAAATGAACAAACTAATCTGAATTGGAAGACTCTAGCTAGCATGCTCCTTAGAGGTAATGATGGTGGGATGTAAATGTTCTTTGGATGTGTCAGGAGAGACTAGTCTCTGAGGAATGGTCGTATGCTTGGAAGAAGAAGAAGCCCTAGTCTACAAGATGGATTAGCAGCATGGCTGGAAAAATGGGCTCAAGGACAAGAGCAATGATGAGAATGGCACAGGAAGGGGCACTGTTTCATTTTACTGTACATAGAGTTGTTACGAATCAAATCCAATTTGATGGCATCTAATAATAACAACTTTCCATTGATCATAGAGTTCCAGGGACACAACGGGTTAGTTATTGGACTGCTAAGCAAAAGGTCAGCCATTCAAATCCCAAAGTGGGAAAACGATGAGGCTGTCTGTTCACTTAAACGTAGTCTCAGAAACCTTATGGAAAATGGCTGGCTATGAATTAGACTCACCTAGAAGGTTGTGGGGTTCTCTGCTCGATGGTTTTATGATTAGGCGAACTAATTATATGGGAAATATGGAAGGCAGTGTAAATGGTAATTTAGCCCAAAGTCTTTGGAAGGTACACAGAGCAGAAACTTAGAAACAAAGCAAAACTATACTATCTAAGCATTTACCATGAAAACAGGAAGAAATATTATAAAAAAAGAATTCAAGGGTCTAATGACTGGGTAAATTAGATTAGAAACTGAAAATGAAACTCTCTTCACAAATTAAATCCATAGACAAAGTTTAGAATGAGCTTGGCCTTAAGGGAACCTGCCTCCACCATCTGGTTAGAACTCAGAGTCCATTGCTTCCAGAAAGATACACGCTGGCCCATCTGAATTGACATCTGTGTGCACGCTGAAGTCCCGAAGGATAATTAACAGAGAAAACTCCAACAGCAATACTGACATAAGCTTGGGAAACTAAGCCATAAAATTCTCTACATAAACAAGTGGCCTATATACCCACAGAACTATAAATTTTGGCCTTGCCCCAGGGGCACCTGAAATGGCCAGATGCTCATACAAAAATAAACTTTATTTTCTGAAGTACGTGGCAAATAAGATTTTAGAACTCACACCTCTCTTTTCCCACTGTTACTCAACATTAGGCAGATGAATTCATGCTACTTTATGAATGATGTGTCATGCATGAGAAATCAGGAAGTGTTTTCCTCCAGTTTTCAACAAATCTTTAAAAAAACAATACAAAACAAACGTTGTATTTCAGGGTAGTAAATATAAAATGCTTGAAACACCAGTGTATCATTCAATAGGATTTTTACAAGTAAAGGCACTGCATCAATGTAATTAAAACTGAAATCAAGAAATAAGAATATTACCAGCCTTATTCCTATACCAACGCTACCTAACATTGACTAACCACAAAAATATTGAAATTCTCAAGGATTTAATTTGAGTTGGATCTGTAATTAATACTCAAGAAAGCAGCTGTCAAGAAATTAAAAAACATACTCCATTGGGCAAATTGGCTGCACAAGACTTCTTTGAGGTGTGAAAGAGCAAAGAGCCACTTTGAGGAGGATGATAGGCCATCGGATTGTCAATGGAATCATATGCAGGTGAGAGCTGGACAATGAGTAAGGAACATGGCTGAAGAAGTGATGCCGTTGAGTGTCAGTTTGGGCAAGTGTTCTGGATTGCCAGAAGAACAACAACAATAGCAACAAAAAAACAACCTGTTCTGAAAAACAATACTTCTTAGAAGTGAAGATGGGGAGATTTCCCTCCATGTGTTTTGGACATGTTATCAGGAGCGAATAGGAAAAGGATATCAAACTTGGTAAAGGGGCAACTCAAAAAAATAAGACGCTAGAGGTTACCAGAGTAAACTCAAACATAGCAACAATTGTGATGATGGCACCGGAGCTGAAAGTCTACAGGGTTCCTAAGCGTGAGAGCTCATTCGTGGACAGCTAACACCACCAACAAAGGTGCCTTATCATCCTTCTGCAGCATGAACCTTCTCCTAAAGGGAATCATTCGTGATTCTTAACATTAAATATGGATTTTTGCCTATGTTTGGTATAGAATCTTATACCTCATATTCTTTTAAGAGTGGCTTCATACAGTCAACATTTTTGATGACAATAGCTTTTGAATTTTTTTAAAAAAATTGTTGTCTATAATACTGTCATATCCATACACCATAATTATTTCATTTATTATTGATGCATCTTGGAATTATTTCTAGTCTTTGTTATTAGGAACAATGCTGTTGTGAAAACTTTTGTTTATAGCTTTTAGTGAACATTGGTTCATTACTGTTGGTTCTATATCTCAGAGTGGAATTTCTAGATTTAAGGAATACAATAAGGTTCCCTGTGTGGCACAAATGGACCAGGCTCCCCTATGAATTGAGAGGTTAGTAGTTCAAGTCCCCACAGAAGTGCCTCAAACGATGGACTTGGGTGTGTGTGTGGGGGGGGCGGGGTCTGCTTTCAAAAGTCAAAGACTTGAATAACTCTACTCTGCTTTTCTGTTCTACACAGATGGGAGAACTGGGAATATGTTAAAGTATGCTGTTCTTCAGTAGAAACTACCAATGTGTTGTTCCAATTGTCACTCTCTCGAGTCATTTATTAGAAGCAGATTTACTATTTTTCTTTAGTAGAAATAAATTATTAAAGGGAAACACATAATAAGTATATAATTCAAAAAGGAGCATGTATATATCCATAAATTGATAATTCCTTTAAGATATAATTTTTTCATCATTCAGAAAGTTTCTTTGTGATCCCTTCTCTGTTAATTTCCATCCAGCCCTGACTGTTTTAATGTGATTATAACCCCTGTTGTCATTTTCCTTATCATGGACTACTTTTTACTTCCCTTGCATCTGAATATCAATAGGGTTCTCTTGTACTTGATCTTGTTTCTTTTTCTCATTGTAATATGTTGGGGATTACAAGTAAAACATCCTTTTATTTTTCAGACTAACGTTTGATTGTGTAGATAGACTAAAATTTGCTTTGCAGTCCATTGTTGATGGCTAGTTAGATGGCTTCAATTTAAGAGTTATTATGAATAAATTGCTATGTGATTTTTTTTCTTGAGAACATATATTTGGCAGTATTCAGAGAAGAAATTGCTTGTTGATAGGTAGGTATATGTTAGACTTCATGAGTATTTACTGAACAAACCTCCAAAGTCGTTCTATCATTTTCAAAATTCATTGGCAATAAAGTAAAATGCTGGTAATTCAATATTCTCTTCAATATTTGGTCTTATTCATCATTTTAATTGTATATATTCCACATGGTTGAAAGTAGTATCATTTGCAGTGAATAGTTTTAATTGGCACACCCACTGGTGAATATTGATGTCAAACACATTTTCTTATGCTTACTCAATGTTCAAATATTTCCCCAATTTTTATAAAGTAGATTGTAATATTTTTCTGTATTGATTTTTGTTATCTGCCACCTCAATTCAAGATGTTCTCCCTCAGATTTATGACAAAGATTTTCTGTCTTGTTTTTTTATCTTTTCATCCTTTTAATTTCCTTCATTGCCAGGCATTTAAATTTTTCCTTTAACAATAATTTTTCATTTGTTAAAAAACTGGCCTCTTTTTTTGAGAGGAGTTATAGTTTTACTTCTTTTTTTATTATCTACTTTGAATGATTACTTGTGTATTCTGAGGTGGGAGTCAAGGTTCATTTTTATCCTGTTTTCTAGCATAGTTTATTGAAAAGACTCTGTTTTCCTAACTTGAATAGTTTCAGAGTGCTTGTTGAAAATAACTTTTTTTAGTTTTTCCTGTAGACTCTATTCCAATGATGGATATTTTAGGGTATTTAAAAGTACAGCTGCTAATGCTTCAGTCCACTCATCCATGCACTTATTCTAAATCAGATGTGTTTAAGCATGTCCCTATGATCAGTACACGGTTGCAGACAAATCCTCTCAGTAATAACCTTCATGTCATTAGAAAGCTTTAAAAAGTTTAATAGTAGATGGGCTATTTAAGTCAAGATGGTGAAGCTAGTTGAAAAAATTGTAGTGCTTGTCTTGGGGGATTCAAAACTGACACTCTTGATAGAGTTGCTTCAGGGATATAAAACCATAAGAGGGACTTAAAAAGTTTTAGTGAAATTGAAAATGGCATTGGTTGGAAAAAAGCCAGGAAAGTTGTACTGGGAAGTTTGTGCCTGTTCATTCTTTGAAGGTAACAAGGACTATGCTGTGGGGATTGTTTTGGAAACCCTGACTCTATCAAGCCTACAACTCTGACCTTGACCCTGCAAGCCTCTTTTCATACTGAATGTCAAAGAACACTTAAAAGAAACATGATTGCATGTGTGTTCACATCTATGGCTTCTATATGTTTTGGGCTCACTTAAAGGACATTATTAATATTTTGATGAAGGACACAAAGTATTCCCCTGGGGCATGTGATAACTCCATATTATTATATTGTTATTAATTTGGCCAATGGTTAGAATTTGAAACACAACAAGATAAAGTATACATGTGTAGGACAGTTTATTATGCAAGAATATATATATGAGTTATTGATAGTACAGATTAACAATTTAGAAGTGTGGACACTAGAGGGTTGGAGATAGGATGAAATATTCAATAATGCATATTCACAAAGGCAGAACTCTATCACATAGATTAGAAAATGGCAAAAAGAGTATAAAATAGCTCATATATGGTAGTTTTGAGTTGCTGTCAATTGCACATCCTTAAGGCCAGTTATTTGGACAAAAGACCAGTGACTTCTACACCCCTATCCTTGGGATACAAATCTACATTTTCCCCTCCAGATACTTTAGCCCTTATACTGAAGCAGTGGTGTGAGTGGCTTAAAAAAAATAGAAGGAAAAGTAAACCTGAAATGGACTTGGAGTCTTGTGATAAACAAGTTCATTCAAACAATAGCCAAAAAAGAAAGAAAGGAATCTGTATTTCTTCTCACACCGGGGTGGGAAATTTCAGTCTTAGGCCTATGGGAGTACTCCAATTGTGTTAACACACTACTGGTTTATTTAATAGAATGATTAATTAGTATTATGTGGTCATACTCAATACTTACCTTCATGAATTGATCTCTAAAGATATGAGTACTACCGTAAAGTATGATAAAGAAAGTAGGTGGTGCCCAGATATCAGATAGAATAACATTTGGGGTCTTAAAGGCTTATCTGAAAACAAGCATTAATCAAATTGAGATGTCCATAGGGAAGAGACACACGGACTTGTGTGATCCAAGAATTGTACATAATAAAATCCAAACCTAAAGGAAAGAAAGGTATTCGAGCTTAATTTCTGAATACCCTTGGGGGTAGTTACATAATCTCCTGTCAACTTGAATCAAGGGGGTGGGGTAGAGCGTGTCAATTATGCTTCTGTGTGGGCATGGCCTTCTTCTGAGGATTCTGGGATCTCCTTTTCTCTTCCTGGAAAGTGAGACACACGCTCTCTCTGCTTCATCTTCCTGTTGCCAAGCTCCATGGAGCCATGCTGATGCCAGTCAGAGCCCTGAGATGCTTTATCCACCACTGGCTGGTGATCTTCCTACATTCAATATCATTGCATGTGCTGTCTGAGTCTCAGGGTAATTTATGGGCTAATATCAGATTTATGACCTAATATTGAACTTAGAGACTTGATATGGACTGGACTTACATGTTTAATGATGCACAATTGCTTCTTGATATAAAGTTCTCTCTTACACATATATAAATGTCTCTGGATTTATTTCTCTAATCAACCCAGACTGACTTAGAAAGCTTGCAGAAAGCTAAAGATGACAATGAAAGCCTAAAACCCACCTGCAGGGTCCCCATGTGGATTAAGCCTCTTGTGAATCCCCTCTGAATTATCATACTTGGTAAAGTAGAGGGGGGTGGGGGAGGGAGAGAGAGAGAGAGAGAGAGAGAGAGAGAGAATTAACAAAATGGTTTAACAAACCACCTGCAATGATGGACTGAAGCATAAGAACAATTGTGAGGATGATGTAAGGCCAGGCAGTGTTTCGTTCGGTTTTTCTTTCTTTTTTGGGGGGGGCATCACTGCCCCTGGTGGGAGTAGGAAGCCGAGCCTTGCTCCTGGAGAGCTGCTGCTGGATTTGAACCATCAACCTTGTGGGCCACAGTCCCACACACAACCCCTACACCACTGGGGCTCAGTCCCCTAGTTCTGTTTTTCATAGAATCAATTGCTGCAAGTCAGAACTGACTCAGTGGTACCTAACAACAAAAACAGAAATGACAACAACATGGACTGAGGATCGAAAAGGCTTCTTATTACTAACGTGCATTATGGGATATATTACGGCAATTGAATTTAGGTCAACATGTGACACCTTGAGCTTATACATAATTGTTTTAAAAATTTTGAATATTTTACTTTGTTTTCAATTGATTTTTCTTTTTGGTTTCAATCTGTCTTATTCTGTAATTCATCATTGGACCATTTGTGTTGTATTTTTATTTTATGTGTTTTTTGTATATGAAACCTAGATGAGGTTAAACTGCAGACAACTCCTGAATGGTTGATTCAAAGGGGTGTGGCGGGAGCTAACAACACCATGGAGGAAATTGCTGGAACTGAATGTAGTTACAGTTCTCCAATTTCTATGAATGCTATTGGAGTATTGGAATGTGTGAAATATGAATTTTATGTCGTTAGAACCTTAAAATAAACAAAAGAATTAAAACTTAAAGGAAGAACATGGTTTAAGTCCCTCACGGATGCCCAAACTACTCCTTTGACATGGTATTACCAGAAAAGTGAAGAATGCTAGTGGGAAGGATTAGAGAGTTGGAAACATCACTTTGGAAGTGTTACACTTAGAAGGAAATATGTGGCAAGTCAACAGCTTAACAATGCGATATTTTTGTTTTATAAGTATTTCTATGATTTTGCAGCAATGCATTTTGACTTATGTTTTTGCCTACTCTATGTCAAAACCACATTGCCTTGATAATTATAATTTTATATTAAATTCTGGAGTCAGGGAGTGTGAAAATTTCAACAGTCCATTTTTATTCAAGCTTATGTTCTTTGTTTCTCCATATATATTTGCAACCGGCTTTTCAATTTCCAAAAAGGAAACCTGTAAGACTTGGAGTTGGGATTATGCTACATCAACAGATTAATTTGGGTGAAATATACATATTCAAATGATGGAGCTTTATAGCTCTTACTGTTGGAGTCTTGAATCTCTCTTGTAAATTTATTTTTAGAGAGTTTATGTTTTAATGCCATTGTAAGTGAGGTGCTAAAAGATTACATTTTCAAAATTTACTGCTTCTAATGGCACTGTGAATTAAATATTGGACTCCTAACTACAAGGTTGGCAGTTCAAAACCACCAGCCTCTCCCTAGTAGAGAGAAGATGCTGTTGGCCATATGAAGATTTATGGTCTTGGAAACCCCATCTAGGGTCATTTGGAGGACTGCACATGAGTGTGCATTGGGTGTCTGAGTCCCAACCAACTCAGTAGCACCTGACAATAGCATGAATCCAAATAGACTCAGTGGCAGGACATTCTGTTTTGTTTTCTACTGTGAGACAATGAGTTTTTGATTCCTGGTATATAGTAGCTCTTCATAAATGATAATTTCCATTAACATCCTTTGTACTCTTTGATGGAAAATAAATGCCTTAATATCACTTTTCTCTATCTAAATTCATTTAAAATTTGGATTTATATTCTTAAACATGTTATATTTATATTTAAACAATAAGAATACCTTGGAGCACAGTATTTACATATCTGGCTGTAAAGTCAGTGGTTTGAAATGACCAGATGTTCCATGGGGAAAAGATAAGGCCCTCTACTCCTAGAAAGAGTGATGGTCTTGGAAACCCACAGAGGTCATTCTCCCTGTCCTGTGGGGTAACTGTGAGTTCCACTCAACTTGATGGATTTATTTTTTAAAATAAGTTCATACTATTAAGGGTCATTTTACTTATTCTTCTCTTGAAGTAATTTAAACACAGGGAGAATTTGAATTAATGAACCACAGAACAAACAGCATGACAATGGCCAGAATTGTATGGTGCTCAGTGTAACACAGGTTTTGAAATTAGGGATGTGGAGTTAAATCCTGACTTTTCCATTTACTTGCTATTATAACAGATTATGTAACTTCTTTGGATTTCATTTTTCTAATCTATAAAATAGGGATTAGGAGACCTACAACAGTGCCTAACATGTGACAGAATTATTCATTAGATAATGATGGCTCTTAGTAAACTCACTGTTTACCTTTCACATTTCAAATAGTAAGATCCCAACAACCTTGCCTGCTAGAAGGAAGGCTCTTTTCCTGAAAGGAAGCATTCTACAGTTTGACTTGGGTGGTGCATTTGTAAGAGATCTTGTTTTAGAAGAGATTTTTAGCTGCTTTTCTTTTGTTTTTTAACTAGAAAGGTCATTTTTATCAGGAGTTTTAAATTTAATTAGGATCCATTACAAAGCTCAATCTACGTGGTACAAAAATCCCCACAACTGAACCAATAGGTAACACCATATTGAATGGAGAAAAGATTGAAGTCATCAACATTTTTTTTTTCTTATTTGGTTCCGTAATCAATGCTCACGGAAATGGCATTCAAGAGATTAAGTGACATAATGCATAAGATAAATCTGCTGTTCAAGACCTCTTTAGAGTATTTAGAAGCAAGCATGGTACTTTGAAGACTAAATTTCACCTGAACCAAGCCATGGTATTCTCCATGGTCGCATATACATGGTAAAGTTGGACCTTGAATTGAATACGGAAGATCAAAGAATGGATTGATTTGAATTGTGGTTCTGGAGAAGACTGTTAAAAACACCATGAAATGCTTAAAGGGAAAACACTTACTTCTGAATGAGAGAAGTAAGGCCAGAGGTTTTACATACTTTGGACATTTTGTCAGGAGAGACCAGTCCCTGAAGAAGTGCTTCATGTTTGAGGAAGGGGATGCAAAAAAGAGGATGACCTTTGATGAAATGGATTGACCTGGTGGCTGCTTCAATAGAACAGGCTTGGGCATAGGAACAGTTGTGAGGATGGTGCAGGACCATCCAGTGTTTAGTTTTGTTGTACTAGGGTTGCTATAGGTGGGGGCCAACTCAAAGGCACCTAAAAACAACAGCAACAAGACTTGTGTTTTTGTTCCCCATCTTAAACTGTGCTTGGATATTTAAAAATGAGATAGAAGATTTGAAAATGAGAACCAAGATCAGCAGTCTGGTAGTATACACTTGGAGACTTAGAAGATATTTTCTAAGAGTGTTCAAGGCACTCTTTTGGACTCCAGGCTGTAAGGCAGTTCAAACCCACCGGCTTTGGGAGAAATATGAGGCTGCCTGCTACCATAAAGATATACAGTCTCATGTGCACTTGAGATTAATATGTGTTAGAACTGACTCCATTACCTTGAGTTTGGAAATTGTCCTCCTACTCCTTTGTGTGCATGTGTGTATGTGTTGGGAATTAAAGTCTATTCATTATCTTTCTGTGTTACATATAAATTCATGTCTATGTATCTAATATTTATGTGTAAATGAAAAAGCAATACAAAGATACAATATATAGCTAATTACACGATCTTGTAAAAACACCTTTCCTGGTATGTGGTGAGCCTTCTATTCAACAAACTTGCCCCTGATCTGCATATTTATTTCAAGGAATAGAGAGCACAGTGGTCAAAAGTTTAGTAATTGCTGGGAACAGTGCAAGCTCTGGTTATCGTTTGATTTTCAAAAATGCTAATTTGCCTTAGAAAGAATTTTAAAGTGCAAAAATATGTAAAAGGGGGAAACCCCATAATAAAGAACTCATATTCTCTGAACAAGAAACATGCAGTTTTGTTTATTCCAGCTATCTCTGATTCTGAGAAAATTAGGGTAAGACTCGATTTTTAGAGAAACAAAATCATATGTGTGTAAAAGCTCCTTTTACCTAAACAATGAAATTTATATCAAGGAAGAGGGCCAGCTTCTCCAACTCAAATCTCGTGGTCAGCTGCTGGCTAAAGCCCTCCGGACTGTGAGCAGGTGATGCAGGACTGAGGACCTGAAGCTGGGAAGCCACAGGCCTCAGGTGCAGAGACAAGTGGATCCATAGCTGGCAGCAATATGGCAGGGAAAGCAGCTTCCAGGTCACCAGGCCACAGGGACCAGCAGTCCCAGAAATGAAAGAAGGAGAGCAAAAGAGGGAGGGAAGGAGAGAGGGGGGGAGAGAGAGAGAGAGAGAGATTTTCCATAGGCTCCCTTATCGGTAGGGAGGTGTCATTAGACTGAGACCTGCTTAAATGGTGGACCCCGCCCACCCCCCCTACCCCCCACCCCCCGGCTTCCCCAGACCCTCTTCAGGTGTACCAATTGATAGAAAAACCCAACAATCCCAGAGAGCTATGGATTTTAATACATTCACTAGTAAATTCAATTTCAGTAACCGTTCTAGATACAAACTGGCATGGAAGGTGCTTAAATAGCACATATCATGTAGAAAGTCTTCTTTCATTTATCACGTCTCACTCAGTAGAAGACTTCAGAAGCGAAGGGTGTATGTCAGAGAAGAACAACAAGCAAATATATTGTTCGGGCCCTATCTGGTTACTGACCAATACTTCTGTGGTCCCTCTGGGAATACTGGTGGCAGTCATGGTCTAAGTCGAGCTCCAGCATCTGTTTTGAAAGTATGCTATCTGGTTTGATTTGGGTGACAAACACTCAGGCTAACTACTTTATGGGCAAAGTATAGCAACCTAGCAAGGCTCCCTGTGAACTGGTCACTTGCTCATCACTGCATAGCTTCTGTCCACCTATAATTCTTCTTGTTGGAAGAAAGTAGAGGCATCCGGGCTTGAGAGGCCAGAGGAAGAAACAGAAGCTGTAGACACCACCCACAGAACCCATCAATTTGTGCCAACTTGCTAGTAACAGGTCTACATCTTGGGGTGACCAGTCAATGATTCTTTTGATCTTTTAATGAGTGTGTCCTTCTAAACAGAAATGTTCAATAAGACCAGACAAGCACAGGGGCAGCAAATCTGTGGACACATGGGATGAAAAGACAATGGCATTTCCCCATGGATCTTTTGAAGTTTGTTCATTAAGTGTGGGTTCAGTACTCAGAAAACCAGAGGGTTTCCCAAAAGGAGTTGTGCTGTTCTGTGGAGGTACTGGACTGATTCAGGTGGGGAGAGAGTTTCAAAAACACAAAGCTATACCTGAACCTAGATTATGGGCTATAATTACGAAAGTTTTCCATGCCGGGGAGATGGGTGCTGTGTTAATTGGGGTAGACTAGAGAAGCAAATTAATAAGCACACATATGTATATAAGGGAGAGATTTATATACAAGAGGAATGGAACATCAAGAAAGCACCTCAAATCAGTCCAGTCCAAGCCCACAAGTCTAATTTTAATATATGTGCTGCCGAAGCGAGCACGCCTACATGTCTAATATTAGCCCATATGTTCGATACCAGTCTATAAAATCTTCTTCAGATTCATGAGGCACACCCAATGATGTCAAATGCAGGACAATCACAGGCCAGTGGGTAAGGAAGTCTCGGGATCCAATGGTGTTGTAAGCCTCAGCACTGGCAGGGTCCCCTTGGTGGCTACTCAAGCATCTCAGCACTGGTAGGAGTCTCCACGTGGCTTTTTTTGGCTTCAGAGGTCTGGTTCCATCTAAGTAAATCCATGTGGCTTCCCCTCTGGGATATCTCACTGGAAATTAGCCTTGTGTCTTGTCAGTAGGGCATTTCCAAGGGACTGAGAAGTCTCTCACCTCCATAGGGAAATACAGCCAGATTTCCCAGAATTCTCAGGAGAAAGTCAAACCCACACAGAGGCCTCATTGACTCTCTCCAGATTGACAGGCCAGAATCCACCCCTATACTCTTAATCCTCAAATTCATACCAGATTGGGTGACTGCCACAGATGCCAAGTAATTTTGTGTATGTGTGAAAGGGAGGCAGCAAGTCAAATAAGTTTGGGAATCTATGCTATATGGTTGGAAGCCATATTGGAGACAAAGTTCTGCTTGTGTTTCTACCCTTACTAAGAGAGAATGAATTTGTCTGATTGGTGAAGGGAGTATCCAGCTACCAATGCTTTACATTTCTTACTTGACCACGAGGCAAACAGCTGGGTGCATGTACCTTAGACCAAATCGTATTCTCAAGTGTCACCAGAAGACTAGAGAGGTAGTGAGGGGCCTCACTGAAATGGCACGATCAGTTTCCCAGCAGGAAGGCTGGGACTTTGATGATGTTTTCTTAACTCCCTTCACTCTCTTTGTCAATTGGGTCTGAATGTTGAGAGAACGAAGAGGTGAACGATGCATTCATTGGCTTCCCTTTCCCTCAGCCTAAATGACAATGAGAGAGTGTTCTAAGGGACACAGTAAGAGATTATGCTGGTTATGAAAGCTGAGATGCAACTAGATGTTGTGTCAGCCATTTGTACCCCGACACCTCGGGGGCCACAGTGATCAGCGTCGCTGCCTATATTTGATGCAGGATCAGTAGGGAGAGCTCAATAAAGTCTCTCTCTCTCACAGGAGAGTGGGGACTATTGATTGCCATTGTCTCCATTAGCTCAGTATGATTCACTGAAATGAAAATCTTTACTACTTGATCCTCCCCTCAGCTATATGGACACAGAGCCTAATCTAATCTTGAACAAAGGGGCTGGATTATTCCTTTTTTATTTCTCTTCTTCTTCCCAGCCACCCCTGCCCCGACCTCCCTCACCTACCACCTATCACTTAGGCATTTGAAACAAGCAGGCTTTATCCTTCAGAATTTTAATCGACCCCACTTTAAAGGAGTGCCTCTGATCTTTATGAAATTAAGACCAGGGAAAGCATTGCCAGTAAGACTGAACAGATGCATTCTGTCTGCTGTTCCATAGTGTGCATCAGTCCCCCACCCTTGTTTTCCCCTCCCCTAAGGAAAAACCCATTCATGAAGCCACTTCCCAGGCTCATCAGGAAGTACTGGGAATGCTAAAATCAGGTAAATCAGCTGTTATTAAATATGATGGACTGAGCCAGAAAGGTACAGCATGACTTGAGTTTCATACTAGAGTTGTTTTTTTTATTACCCTGATGTGCAAAGTGTGGCCCTGTTATATTAATGGCAGGTACTAAAATGTTTATTTCACTCTTCTCTTGATTCTTGCACCTATCAATAGATACAAACTAAAATTGTTTCCTTGCTATTATCAGAAGGATAGTACTGTGCAAATGCTATTGAAAATTCAAGAGCCTCATGCTAGACAGGCAGGGGAGGGGGAAGAGTCGTGCGTCTTTAAAAAAAATGTAACATTATATTCCTGTTACCTTAGACCCTGAAAAAGATATTGAAGTAACCCTTTCTCAAGGGAAATAATACTTAGCCATCTAATGGGACCACTTAAGAGCATGTGTGTGAGGTCTGAGGTCTGGAATGAGGCTTTCTGACGAAAGTACACCCGGATCAGTGGGCGTGGTTTGATGGAAAATCACAAAGGCATGCTGTTGTAGGAGATCATTTAAAAAGATAATGAGATATATCAACACAGTTCTTGGCTGAATTTTTAAAATCTAAACCACAAGTTTGCATTGTAAAATATATTGACCTACAGGATGTCTAGACATACTCAAGGAAACTGTTCCTTTACAGAGATGATTAAGAAGATTGGCTGTTATTTGTTTCAAGGTTAAAATTTATGCTAGCCCAGTGACAATCTTCAGGCAATAAAATTGGCTAGTCTTGTCACATTGACTAGCTGACCTTTGTATTTTCTTTTCTCCTTGTTTCCAGAGGATCTTTGTTTTAGCCAAATTAAGTAAATCACCAGGAATTTGTATTTTAAAAATGAAAAACTAAGTCAGTTCAATATCATCACATAAATAGACCTTAGTGACCAATATTTGGATCTGTCATTAGTCAAGAGCATGATTCAAGACCTACTGAAAAGGAAGTGCTACACTAAGTCATAAGAATACCGGGAATGGAAACTGGAACACACTTTGCATGTGTGTATGTAGATTGCCATATCATGTTAGGAGCCACATCAGCTCATAGTGACCCCACAAGAGAGAGAAGAACTGATGCACTGATGCATGGGGTTTTGTAAGCCGAAATCTGTAGGGAACAGATTGCCCCATCTTTCTCTTGTGGAGCAGCCAGATGAGTTTCAACCATTAACCTTGAGAACAGAAGCATTGTGCCTTCAAGTTTTAAAATTTTTTTTTTCATTTTCCTCTTCTGCCTAAACTCACAAAAACAAGTAAGACTTTAATGTAGCGTATATAATTCCCACATTTATGAATGGTCTTAACAGGGATATCAATAAGAGCAAAAGTACTCTTCCCATCATTCCCCTTCTCATGAGGCAGACAGCAGGCACAAACAAACATACCCATAAAGGGCAACAGCTTTCCTTAATGGTGAAGCTCATGTACAGGATGTTCAGGCTGTGCAGCCATATGATTTGGGTGGCATTCGTCATTAAATCACTGGAAGAAGGACTGGGGAGAAAATATTATGCCTTCTTGGCATGACAGAAGTGATGAGATTACCTGAATGGAGAAAAACTCTGCTTTTAGACGCAGTTCTTACTACAACTGGTAGGTGATGTTGAGGGTGGGGGGCAGATTTGAAAGGCTCACAATTCTGCTCTTCCTCAAGCTGCTCTGAAAGGAGATGACTAGAACAGAGGGAAGGATAAGCCAAGATTTAATGATTTGATTTTCCCTTTGAGACATGGCATTAAAAACAAAACAAAACACGAGAGAGAGGAGAGTGAAACTAAGCCCCTTCTCCTTTGCTTAAGAAGCAGGCCCCCTGTTTACAGTTTCATGGCCAAGGTGCCTGTTGTTTCCTAGTCTGGACCACAGATTGGTTTCTTGTTCAGCACTGAATGGTTGTTTCATGATGGGTAAGTCACTTAACCTTTGTGTGTTGTATTCTTTTCATCTGCAAATAGAGATGATAATGCTGGCTGGGGATGTGTTGCTAAGATTAGGCAATATATGATTGTGAAGAGCAATATATATGCTAAATAATGATGATAATGCTGTCTATCAGAGCGAATATTTGGATAAGAGAGGTCAGGCAGTTTTGTGAATAGCTTCTCCTGCAGAGAAAGGCTTTAGAAAATGATTACCTGGCCAGTGAGGCTTCTGCGGTTGTAACAGACTGAGGTCCTCTAATCCCCAATTCTACCCCCAGCCCCATGAACAAACAGACAAACAAACGGAGTCCAGTCAAGTTCATTATGACCCCCCAGGGCTGAGGGCACCCGCTGTGTAAGGCTTGCATAACGTTTGGGGAGCACGTCATTCCATCTGTCTCCTGCTCCCCTTTTGGGTAGCGTTCCAGTGCTCAACACTGAACACCAGGGACTGCATCTCCCCAGCCCTATGCACACACAACATGCCTATTAAAGTTTTGGGAAATCAAATACCAACTCTGTTTAGGTAACTTGAAGAAATGACTAGAGTTTCCCGCGAGAGAGCTTTCTGCCAGGACCCATAATTCCATGCATGATAACATTCCCCCACCCCCACCCTCACGCCCCAGACAGGAGCCACCATCGTGCTTTCAGTGGCCAGAACCAAAGCTCTACAGTCTGACCAGTCTGGAAGTTCTCAATTGATTGAGATCAGGATCTCAAGGTCTCTTTTCTTTTTCCAGTCCCAAGGAAAGGTCTTTCCTTATCAGCCTTTCCTTTTCTATCCTCCTTCCCATTACCACAACCTACCTCACTTGCTTAGATCCTTAACAGGGTTAAACATTGCACAGCTAGAGGACAAATCTCTCATCACTACCTCTGTGTCACAGAGGCAGGCATTTTCTCCAAGGGCCAAGAGACTGCTACCACCTCTCACTTGTCTTAAGATGTCCCTAAAGGCATAGTGCTATGTTCCGATGGGAGTGTAGTGGCCAAAGACACAACCAGAAAAATCCTCCTTGTCCCCAAAGCACAACTCTCACCAGAAAATAAGAACGCAAAAGCTCTCTGGTTAACTTTTTAAGAAAGTCACAACTTCTAGAGAGACCGAGGTGACAATGGAGGCATGATCACTTAAGCTTCAAACTTGAAAGTTTCCTTTTTTTTCCTTAGGAGAGGCATGAGGGAAATGGCTGCTCAAGTCTCCTTTGTAACTGCTTCACTTCTAAATATACTCTTGTGAGTTATCTATGCTGGGGCATTTTCCACAAGGCTCTATGAGGGAACGTACATGGAGACCCCCCCCCCCCCCCCCACAATTTAGAGGTGAGCCAGCTGCGAGTCCAGGAGAGACCATTGCGTGTTCAAGACCACGGAGTGTCTTTGCAGCCCCAAGAGGCTAGCATGGAAGGCTTCTAGAACCAAACTCTGCTTAATTATGTAATAAAACGACTTGAGGGTACTTTTTGTGAATGTGACGTTAAGTGAAAATCAGGGTTTGAAATCCTTGTTTACTTTAGTTTAAGGATAAACTCTAGGGTAGAATGTGAAACATATTTTGAATGGTGTGGACACAGTAATAGGATTTCTGAGGTGCGGAAAGACTGTCTCTTACTCTTTCTTTAAACTCCAGTTTATCCAAAGAATTATTTTCATTTCAAATTAGGGATGAAGAGTCCAACCGAAAACCGCTGAGGCACAGTCCACAAGGGCCGAGGTTTCCGCTAAGACCTGGCTTCAGCTCTTCTTCTGAAAACATGCTCATTGAAGGGGTGAGGGGCGGGGTGTGTCTGCAGGAGCTTTGCCCTTTAGAGGAAAGAGAAGTGTGGAGAAGGGTGACTCAGAGGGTGTAAAAAGGAGCTAGACTGAGATGATTGCTTCGCTGAGGGCTATCCTCGGGGTATCGTGCCTGTATTGATTGGGAGCCCATGCTGTGTCAATGGAATGCCCTTCCCTTGGATATACCAATTGCTGCATATGTTGGAACATTTGGCAACCCTTGGGGGCCCCACACTGTTTTATAGCCAGTGACAGCACAGATGGGCAGAACTTAAAATCAAAGCAGCAAACATTTCCTCCTTATCTGTAATCCACACATTGATTTACTCAGGCAGGGTTTTCAGGGGGCTACGGAAAGTGGCTGACCTATTATTTTCCCAACTGATCTTCTGTACTTTTTAAGGATAAGCTTGGGTGGCATTGGTATTCAGAAAGTGTTTATAGTACATCACACTGCATCCGCGTGCAGACTAATTCTTAATTGTAGTATGCTGTCTGTGACAGCCATCTGCTTCAGCAGCCACATTTCTCTAATTCAGACTCAGTGCAATTAAAATATTGATAAGAATAATTTCGCAAGGTGAGAAAGTTAATGGAAGCATTGGATTTTGGCATGCTTTTGGAATTTAAGTTGCACATCTAGTCTTGACAATATTTTATGTTGTCTTGTGTGTTGGGATTTCCAAACTATTACTTTTATCTGATACGAGAAGGAGCCTTACGAGTATAGGCAGGACATGACTCTGCAGGTTTAGTAGCATATTTAGATTTTTCTACTTGCTTCCTACTTTTTGTGAATGTGTGTGAGGGAAAACATACCTACATTCAGAATAGTTCTATTTGTAAGAACTATTTTAATTGCTTTAATTAATTTGCCCTCAATATTTTACAGTCCTTCCGATATATTAAAAAACAGCTCTTCAGAAAATTGCATGATCAGTGTATGTTAAAATCACATCATTGCAATCTGAGGTAAACATCTCAGAGGTAAAATGATCCCACAGATCAATTCAGAGACTCATATTGATAGACACAGTTTCTCAAGGGGAGAAATGGCTATGTGATAATATTTAAGCAAAATACAAAAATAAAAATTTCTATAGTCAAACCTTATTAGACTTTTGGCCGTTAGTCAATGAGGTGAGGTGGACTTGAGTGAGAACAGTCGCACTCTGTCTACACTGTCTAGAGTAGTTCTACACTTGAAGTTGCTGTGAGTTGGACTCAGTTCAATTACACCTAAGATTGACATAGCAAATGTTTACTGAATGTGTCAAAATTTCCAAATATTACCCTAGGCACACAGTGGTTAGGGAAGTACAAATGGGTCCTGCCATCGTAAATCTTAGAATCTGTTGATTTCATTACTTGATATATATATAAGTATATATAACATTTCTATCTAATATATACTTTATTAAATACCATATACAATATAATTAGTATTTACTACAGTATAGATTATACAATATTTATATATGTTACATATAGACCACACACTATATTACATAAATATAGCATGTATAATATTACATATCATTTATATGTCATGTTTCTTTAAACCCTCACTTAATTTTTAAAATATCCCTCCAGATTCCTTATCCATCAAACCTAAATAATGGTTTGAGTGGTGTAAATAAAAAAGAGGAAAAGTAAAATCGAAATGTACTTGAAGTTCTTAGTGACAGACTATTGCATCTCAAACAAACAAACAAACAAATAAAAGACTCTGAAGATTTGGAAAAAATAAAGCTTAAGTCTTGTAGGAGAGATAGCTATTAAATGACAAACTACTGGTGTGTCATTGAGGGCCATTGCATTGATTCTAATTCATTAACTCCTAGGGACAGAACAGCACTTACCCAAGATGATGCCCTTCACTGTAACCTGCAGGGAAGCACAGTGCCAAGGCTTCATTCCAGGGAGGGAAAAAGACCATTTCACAACTAGCACAATGAAATATGCAGCGAATACAATCTTGCTTGCTGAAAGGAAAGAGGATTCAAAGCACTTGCTGATGATGATCAACGATAACACCCTTCAATATAAATTCCACTTAGACATATAGTAAACAAAATTCCTCGAAGGAGACCAAAAAATAGCATTATGACAAATGGAGATAGGATCAAGATGTTCAGGATTTCATTTGACTTGAATCCACACAATCGATGTCCCTGGAATCAGCAGTGAAGAACTCAAACTGCACATTGCATTGGGCAAATTGGTTGAAAAGACTTGTTTAATGTGTTAAAACACACACACGCACACACACAACCAAGGCTGTCCTCAAAGAGGAAGCTGTGCCTAATGTAAGCCATATCTTAAGTCATCTCATATGCATATAAAAGTTGAATGATTAAAAAGAAAGATTGAAGAATAGATGCTTTTGTGTAAAGGTGCTGGTGAAGAATATTGAATATACTCTGGACAGCCAAAAGAATGAACAAATCCATCTTAGAAGTCCAGCAAGAAGTGAGTGCGTGAGTGAGTGAGTTAGAAAGTAGCATAGTGAGACTTGGTCTCTCTAACTTTGCACAGTATATCAGGAGGGAGCAGCCCTGGAGAAAAACGCCATGTTTAGTAAAGAAGTTCTGTAGCAAACTAACAGACAAAACTTTCAGGATTGACACAGTGGCTGAACAAATATAGTCATGATTCTACACAGAGTCTTTATGTATTGAAAGTGATTAAGAACACCAAACAATAGCATACATTGAATTAAATGGAGGCTGTGATTCTACGAAGCCCTATTTGAGTGACATTTAAATAAAAACCTAGCAATAATTACCTAGAGTTGGCCAGATTGCACATTAGTAGAATGGTATCTTGTTAGAGCAGTTCACATTTAGGAAGGACAGATTCAGGAAAGGTCTCTCTTTTGGAGAACTGAAAGGAGTAGAGTGCATGAGAGACTCAAGCAACACAAGTAAGTTTAACGAAAACTATTTCACAAACATCCGTGTACAATTCATTTGAACCCTGATTATACTTTCTACAAAATGAGAAATTGATGGGATTATCTAGATTAGGAGTCGTCAGGCTATCCCACTCTGGACCAAACATAACATGTCTGGGTTTTTTCGCAAGGATTTATTGGAATAAAACCAATCCTGTTTAATTTTATATACACTTGTTTTTGCATTATAGAAAGCACCGAAATAGAATAGTCTTCAAAGAGACTCTAATCCATCAAAGACAAAATTATGTATTACTGGCTCTTTACAGAAAAAGTCGTTTTGACCTAAATCCTTACAGTTCAGTATAAATTTCTTCCTCCTTTTTCTCTCTGTCTCTCAGTCACACAAATACACCCACAATTGTTTTTCCTGAGTGGAAACATCATCTAAATCTTATTTAGTGATGAGTAAATCTTTAATTGTTATGAAAATTATTTTTAAAATTTGTTCTACGCATATAACTACCTAGCAATGGAAAATTTGTAGCTATTTTCAAGAAAAGTCTGTATACTATTAAGAGCATAAAGAGGCAGGGCTGCTAGTTTAGATATGCCTAGGATATGTGTGCTACTTGAATACATTTTACAAAAGTTATTCTCATATTTAGTTTCTGTGACAAATATTTTATTAAAGGATGGGTCTTTTGTGCACTAGCTCCTAGCTTTACTGTCTCCTTATCTGAAGTTTCAGGTTTAGAACAAGCTTGAACATTTTTTTGATGGTGCATTTGATGGTTTCTTCAGATATCAAATGATATTCTGGAGGCCAACTGGCTGTAAAATGACTTCTTTCATTTGTCCTAGGTCTTGGTCTGGTGCAGGGTAACAGTGGGCTAGCAGAATCATGAGTAGTCAGAGGAAATCAAGAAAGAGGCTGATGGCATATGAAGGATGGTGGCTGAGGAGAGGTTGGAAGGGGAACAGAGGGAGGGAACCACATGGAGCTATCAGACCTGAGAGGACACAGAGTTTGTGAGATCAGGATATGTGGTGGGGGTGTTGAGTGGTAGACTAGCAGGTTGCCTTCCCACAGTGGGTTTCAGGAAACAACAGGTGGCAGGCAAAGTTCAGTTACTACCTCAAACCTTCCACAAGCTCCATGGTCGTAGGAAGATGATCTATGAAGAGGTGCTTACATTCACTCACATCCCAAAATGCAAAGAGGGAGCCCAATGGACAGTGGACATCCAGATGACAGACATTAGCACTAAAGAAGTGTCATGGCCCTCTTCTCTCCCTTAATATCAGTTTGACATGTCCACCTAATCTTTGAAATTTAGCCATGTTTATAAGTAAGCAGCAAGCATACCAGAAACATATATCTTGCATTCTTTTAGGTAAATAACAAAGATTTAGAAAAGAAAATGATTTACATGCATCAAATAATAGGTCAGGATCAAATACCATGACAAGCAGTATGCGCATTAAATGTTTTACAAAATACTGACTCATGATTTTAAATAGAAACATATGCCACCAACACATTTGTGGAGGTGGTCTCCTGTCATAGTGGGCTGTGCATTACACTGCTGGCCCCATGGTAAGCAATTCAAATCTACCTGCTTCTCTGAGGGAGACAGGTTGAAGTTGTCTATTCCAGTCAAGATTTAAAGTCAAGGACCTGGAGGGGCACTTGTATTTGGTCTCCGGTGTGGTTGCCAGAAGTCAGAATCCATCTGATGGTGCTGAGTTTCTTCAACTTTAAAATTCTGTATTTTGATTTGTAAATTCCAAACAGATGTAAGAGAAAAGTCATGAGGAACACAGAGTACAGATT